>SMOI01000221.1:26209-39952 GCA_008000375.1 Poteriospumella lacustris
GTGGCTTTGCCAGCCTCCACCGCCTTCGCTTCTTTCGCTTTCTCCTTCTTTTTGTTCTTGGAGAGCTTTTCAGCTGGATTCTTTTTCACTGGCACTGAAGGCTTTGTAACGATGGTGAATGGTTCTACGTCTGGCAGCAGTTGTTGGACTTGGTCTTCGTCGAAAATGATGTGTTTGGCGAACCTCATGCGATCATCCACCTTCACCGCCTTCTTTTTGAACGTCTGCTCGTGAAGACATAAGACCGGTTCCGAAACGCGATATGCTGGAACGCATCGTGCTCGTCGAATTCGGAGAAAAGCTGGACGAGGAGGCAACGAGGCCAGTTCTTTCTCCGGTAGCAGAGTTGATAGAACTGCAGGGGCTTTCTTGTTATACTTAGGCATCACGGCTTTAGTTGAAGCAGCGGCCAGGGCTTCCTTTTCTGCCTCTATCCGTTTCTCTGTTTCCAATCTCTCCTTGAAGAAAGGCTTCGCTGCTTCGATACGCAATTTGCTGCCTTTCCACATTGAACCATTCAATTTGGTCACTGCGGCAATGGCCTTTCCATCAGCTTCACTTTTCAGTTTAACAATCATGAATGACCTCGATAATGCAGGCACGATAGCGCTCGGGACGTGGACTTCTTCGACCGGGGCAAGACGATTAAACAACGCCTGTAAGTCATCTTTGGAGATGTTCGGTGACAATCCACCCACATAAAAACGAGCACTCATGGTTCACCACACCAATGGAAGACCGAGTACGCAAGTCAGGGTGGAAGAACAGAAAAGCTTGTGGATTCTTATCAATCAATTGACCAAGGTCTATGGACAATGGCATCTCTCTTTGCTCGTCGCTTGATGGTCAAATGATGGAGCCCACACATCGTACATACGTCATACTAACAATCGTCTATGTAAATTCTATATTTTACATATTACGTACATCTAACTATTGTACATAATATTCGCTCAGTTGTTGATTATAGCAGTATAGTGCAAGAGACAAAAAAGACGACGTCGTCGAAGTTGCCACGACGACGATGATCATCTGAGCGCTCAAAGAATTCCACTTTGAAGGCCTTCAAGAACTTCAAATACACAATCAGATTGAAGCTAAAGGCGATTTGAATTGGCAGGAGAGGAGTGAAACTGATGGAAGAATTACGACCTTCTGTTGAGCGTGAGGAAGATCGCTCAAATAAAGCGGTAAGATCTATTTTACGCGACTACAGAGCTCTGCGGCGTGATCGTTATTATTGTCCAATGTCATTGACCTTTCTTTAAAGCTACCTTCCGATGAATCCCGAGATATTCGTGGTTCTAATAAAAAGGCTCACAAGAAGAAGCGGTCTGTGAAGGAGAAAGATCGAAGAAAGAGTGCCAAGAAGTCTTCGAAGAAAGATCACAAACGAAAGCACAAGCGAAAGCGCAGGAGTGACAGTCGCAATGAATCCTCATCAGGTGACAGTGATAGCGACAGTGACAGCGAGTCAACATCTTCATCATCGTCGTCGTCGTCATCTTCTTCTTCGTCGAGCTCGAGCAGCAGTTCAAGTTCTTCTAGCTCCGCGAGTGGTGACAAGGCTCGAAAACGCAGCAAGCGAACCAGCAAAGCTGAAAAGCGAAAGTCCAAAAAACAAAAGCACAAGCGTCGATCCAAAGATCGAAAGAGAGGAGGGAAAGAGTCGTCGGATGACTCCAGCACGGACGACGATGCGCCACGCAGCATCATCACCGGTAAGAAGATTCTGATGAATCGCGAGATGACGGAAGAAGACAAACGCCTCGAGCAATTGCGCATCGCCAAACGAAACTTTATGAATAGCCAGTTCTAGAGGAAGAGATGGGGGATAACATCGTCAGTAAACCTGTATATAATAATATTCTGTGCGGCTTTCGCGTCCGCATCTGCATGCGGCGGAGACGAAGGCAATGGTGGCATACCCTAACCCTAACTTTCGTTTTACAATAAAATCAAAAATTTACAATGGAGGCGCTTTCGTTGAATACGCGCGAACGAGGCCAACTGCGGTAGAGATGTAGAAGAATAGAAGATAGAGAGGGGAGAGGACAGGGAGACAAGGGGAACCTACACATCAAAAATATATATGTATATATATGTGCAACACGTGGACAACGCACGCATCAAGCACTGCAAACAAAGAACCACCAACAGGCAGGCAACCAATCATCAAACCTATTCCCAACACCAAATTGTGCAGTGGCAACAAATAGCAACCGATAAACAACCAACGAAGAAACAACGCCCCACCACGGCGGCAACATTTTTTGTACAAAAGAAAGAAGAGGGCAACCCGTTGTCGTCAGTGGCGGCGCCACTTTATCCCAACTTGCCCGTCTGGCGGTTTTGATACCAAATCATGACCATCGACGAGAAATACAACAACGTGGCGATCAACACCATGTATCCCAAATCGGTAGGGTAATCGGGATACTTCCAATTCTCCATCACAATTTGATTGAAATCCGACACCGAGATGTCTTGTCCATACATCAATTCGGCCACGGTAATCGCACGGGCAGCCCAATGGGTATACATGATCTTACCAATTGGTCCATCACCAATCGTTGGCACAAAACCCGAGAACAAATTCAGTAAAATCGCAAAAATGACACCGGTCAACACGGCATCGTCGGGATCGCGGAAAATCAACGACAACCCATAACCCAGACCCGTCACCGTCAACGAGATGCAAAGCATGATCGCATAGAACTTGTCCGATGGTGTTTGCCATGGTGCAATGGCTAAGATAGGCGCCATGTAGACAAAGGCATTCAACGCCATGAAGGGCATATCCGACACAATTTTACCGAAGAAATACGCCATCGTATTCGCACCGACGGCGGCTTCACGTGCAAACACTTCTTTCTCTCGACCAAAGGTGCGTACGGCGATGGGGATCGTCAACGAACCAAGAATCATGGTCACTAAGAACGTCGCTGGCCCGACTTCAAAGCGAATCCATGAATTGCATCGGAACTCTGCACCGGGAGGACACGATCCCTGATACGTCGGAGGAATCAACCCAATCAACAGCGGCCCGCCACACGTCGCAATACCCATGATGATGCCACCCACCAAATGGACGAAGAGATCATTCCAATACAACCGGTCTTTGAAGTGCTGCAAGGTACCACGGTACCAATTCAAATACACTTGTGTGAAGAAACCCGGGCGACGCACATCCAACGGAACGAAGGTCTTGTTCGACGCTTGCGCATCTTCCTTACGACGTTGCATACGACGTTGAGCCTTCGTTGAAGGCGACAGTGACTTGATGGCTTCGACATCGTTGTTATTGCCAGATTTACCATCGTCGGGACCTTCGCCATCGTCGTCTTCGTCATCTTCGTTGTATTTCTTCGCCATCGCTTTCAAGAATTTCTACACAATTGCGCGACACAGCAACGAGGGGCGCACAGTTAAATCACGACAAGTGAATACGAACCCCATCCGCCGGATGTTTGCTTACCTCGCCATCACGTGTCCACAAATCTGCCCAGGTAAACGTCGCGGTAGGTGATTGTTCCTCGGCCGTCGCGGGGGACGCTTCCGTCGCGGCTAACATCGTTGACGGTGCGACTCCACCCGCCTGCGACGAGTTCGAGGACGCTGGGTAATGGGCCATCGCCGTGTCATTGTTGGCCGATTGCAATCGTTGTACCGAGGATGCCGTATGCAAATACGCTGGAGGAGGCTTCGAGACCATATCGATCAAGAAATCCGTCTTGTTGGCCGTTTCGTGTTGTGGTTTGAGTCCATATTGCGCGAAATACTCGACGACGTATTTCGTTGGTCCTTGATACGCGACAAAGCCACCACGAATCAAAATAATCATATCATCAATCAACGAAAAGATCTCGCCACGAGGTTGATGAATCACCGCCACACAGGTGAGACCCGTACGGGCTAAGTTACGCACAATCGTGGCCACGTTCAATGCGGAGGAAGAATCAATACCGGTCGTGGGTTCATCTAAAAACAAGACATTGGGCCCCGCCACCAATTCCAACGCGATGTTGACTTTCTTCTTGTCACCCGGCGATAAGGACGAGCCACCTTGTTGACCACCACCGACTTGGATGTCGCGTAAATGTTGCAATTGCAGTTGATCCAGCACTTCTTCCACACGCGCCGCAATCTTTGCCGCAGACAACGACGTGGGCAAACGCCAACGAGCCGAATGAGAAATCAACTCGTAGACAGTCATTTCACGCAAATACACATCGTTTTGGGGAACAAAGGCCACGATACGGGGTAACAAGGCACTGGGGATTTTCCCCGCGAAATCGTCCGACAAATACGACACCTCACCAGCGGTCTTCTGCTCACGACCCAGGATGACGTTCATCAAACTTGTCTTGCCTACACAAGGAAAACGGCGATCAACACACAGCACTTGACGGAGGCCAGCAACAACCGTCACACGTTACCTGCACCACTGCCACCAATAATGGCGGTGAAGCGACCGGGGCGAATTCGACCGGTCACATCTGAGATGCGAGTGGTTTTGCCGGAGACCAATCGGATGTTGTCGAATTTGATCGATACGGGGGAACTGTCCGTGCTGAAGGACATCTCATCGGACAGCAGCGGGATGCTCTTGAACAAACGGCTCTTGTGACGCATGGGATTCGTACGTTCCTTTTGGTGCATGACTTCCCACCACTCCGTGACATACGGAAGCAAGAAAATGACCGTCAAAATGAACATGGAAATGAACAACGGCACCCAAATGATGGCCCGCGCGCTGCCTTCCTCTTCACAGGATCCCGCGGCATTGCCTTCACAGGAGATGGGGTCCGTCGTACCCTGCGGACAAAAGTGTTTCTTGGGACATTTGATTTTCTCTGCCGTCGTGGGACAGTAATAACCTTCCGGACACATCTTCGCTTCACCGGAACCATCACAGAGTTGACCAGGAAAGCACGGTAAGACAGCACAGGTGCCACATTGCACCAATGCACGCATATCCAAAATACCATCAATGTTGCCGGCACTTGAGACAGTCATGTTGAACGTGTCTTGAGAGGTACACAACAAGTCAGATTGGTAGCGCAACACCTGCAAGGATGCACTATCTGAGAAGCTGCTGCAGGAGGACTCCACCACCGTTGCGGCACTTAGGACGGCACTGGTAATAGTAAAATCACTTGAATCAATGGGTACACCATACACCGCATTGATCATAGCTGTCAACAGAGGCTTGCAGGCGCTAATCATTCCACTGTTTTCCGTGCACAACGAGCACTGGGTCAATGTGGTTGGCAATCGGTAGACCGGAATGAGATACTTGGAACTCTGGGCTGCAGTGATCACATCATTCGGGTTGAAGCAATCCACTCCTCCTCGACCAGTTGTACAGGTTGAGAAGTTGCTGGGCTGCGTCACAACCGACTTCATGATGCCACCACACGTTTGTGCAGGCTCCAACAGGTCGATCAGACTCGACAATGCCGAGGAACATGTCGAAGACAAACTGGGAGTGAACCCAACTAACGATGCTGGAGTCTGTGCACTAACAAGGCTT
This sequence comes from Poteriospumella lacustris, assembly GCA_008000375.1. NCBI lineage: Eukaryota > Chrysophyceae > Chromulinales > Dinobryaceae > Poteriospumella > Poteriospumella lacustris. Next base: position 31,746 of record SMOI01000221.1, read on the forward strand.
ACCAAGCCCATGCACAGCAACATCCTTGCAAAATTCTGGGGCAACAACATGTTCTTTTCGTACTTGGTTTGCACCTTGTTCAGACGCTATTTCAATTGTGTTTCTCAATTCCTATTGCGTTGACTAACCGATTAGATGTGTTAGGATCATCACGTCTTGTGGTCATTCGCTCTCTGTACTGCGTTGCTTGTACACCTCGTGACCTTTTCTTGAGCGGTGCGAGTAGGTGGTCTTCGACGTTGTTCCTGCGCAACACAACTTCGTTTGATCACTCCGTGACCGGCCTCAACGGTAGTCGCAGTAGCGTTGACGCATGGAGCATTCGTGTACAACCAAGTCCTACTACACGCCTTTATAGATGTTTTCTGCCGTTTTGAAAAGTACATCTGACACTACGGCACAACGACACCACGACACACCAATGGTCTTGGGCCCTCCTTTTTTGCTCAGCCAGCTTCAAAAGTTTCGAACGACCGATGCGATCGGACATCTGGAGGTAAGCTATGACATACCAGTCCGCGTGGAGTTTGTATCGATCGATGCCAAGCGTTGCAATGGAGTGGAGTGTGATGGTTCCGGTAAATCCATTCATCAAATAATTGACAATGTGGACCAAGATCCTGTTCCCAATTCCTGCTTAATGATACGGACAACTTGAACCACCCCGGCGTTGTTGGGCCTGGAGGGTATCTTTTCCTGTGAACCATGAACGACCCGGGGCGGGGGTGACAAGCGAGTTAATTTAGTAACTGGATTATATGTGGGGATCAAACTGTGATATGAGGCTAAATGTTTAGAGAGCAACAACAAAGGGGGTTTTGACACCGGCTTGGAGAAAAAACAGCACCAACATGGCGCACATAAGATGTATATATAAAGCAAAACACGGCCTATCGCAAGTGAACGACGCGACTTGCAAGGAAAGTACAACACAACCTCACTGTTTGTGCATCACACTCTTTCCATTGGGTGGAATCCCAAAACAAAACATGGCCAAACAGGGAGAACGATGCATACCAGATCAGCTATGGCTTGGCTGGACCACAATACAAAGCAGAGCAAACAAAAGCAATACATGATATAGGGGTGACTCTAGATCAGCCACCAAACGTACACGAGTAGGTATTAAAGTATCGTCAACGCACTCGTTGTCAATAAACCATACAGAAACACGGGTGATGCAATGGCAGATTAATCGATGTTGGCGACAATGGCCTCGGCAATACACGACACCCGACTTTTCTCTCGCTCGTCGATGTCAAAGTCCTCGAAGCATAAATTCTCCGCGACTGATTCCTGCTGCAGATAACACAATACCTTCTGTCCGTCCGCACGACCCATGAGCTTCGCGTGAGTATCGTTGTCGGTCAAATACGCTTGGATCAGCCCTTCGAGACCACCTTGTAGATTGCTCTTGGCCTTGATACCACCGTCCTCCTTCTTGGTAAAGATTCCCCAAGGCGCAGAGGCATCCAGCGAAATAGCTACAACGGAAACAACCGTATATTATCTACGGTAAAGGTTCGACAGCGCGCACACGAATATGTCGGTTCTTACATGATTTAATGAAGATTTTGGCGTAGAATTTCATGTCCTTCGGCATCACGGCTCCCTGAAGTGCCTCGATGGTGGCTTTGTTACGCAACGTCAAGGCGACCGCAATGCGTACCGCAATACGGTCGAACTCATCGATGGTGGAGGCCAAGTCGCGGATACGAGCCAATTCCAGCTTGATGTTGGTCTGGTAGTAAACGTCGTAGAGTTTTCCAGCTTTGCTGATCACCGCACTGGCAATGTTGCCTACCATAGGCACGAGAGTGGCCACGCTGGACAGATACGAAGCGGCCTTCGACACGTTGCTGGAGGCCAAAGGTGTCATGTCCACTTGTCCACTCGCAATGGCCTGCGCAGCGATATACGCGGCTTCAATCTCAGACAAAAGTGTATGATAGTATTGACGCAAATCGGGCTGTTTGTTGATCTCTTTGATGTGTTTCTCGCGAACAACCAGCTTCTCTTTCTCCGCCAACAACTCTTGCAGACGGATGCTGTTGTTGGGATCGGTCCGTTTGATCTCCGCGATTTGGTTGTTGACGTCGGTGACATTGGCCTTGATGATCTTCATGCTGTGCGCCAACGAGTACACCAGGTTATCGAGGATATCCAAGCGTTTGAAGATGGTCTGTAGTTGGCGCGTATGTTCGTCGACGGTCACACGCAAGGCGGCGACTTCCACTCGCATTTCCTCTACCTTTTGTAGCAACGACGCTGAACCTGCTTCGTATTCCGCCGGGGGTAGTACGATCTTCACATTCTGGTCACCCGCGCTAAGAGCCTTGGTCACCAATTCTTGGCGATACTGCTCGTCGAAATCACTCTTCTGGAGCGTGGCAGCAGTGGACAATTCCTTCTCCAGAGCGGAGGTATCCACGGCGGTGCTATTGCCGTCGCTAGTGTTGGTGCTTTGGTCGGCGAGTGCCTTATTCACCAGGATCAAGGTGTCGATCTTAAGCAACTGTGCATCGGCATATCCGGGATCGATCTCCAGCGCCGTATCAAAACATCGCAATGCCTCGGTGAACTTGTCTTGTCCATTCAAGAGCAAACCTTTCACTTTGTACGCGAACTTGTAACGGGCGTCCTTGGCAATAGCCATATCGGCGTACTGTAGACCTTGCTCGTACTCACATAACATCAACAAAACTTCGGCCAATTCGTAGCATAACTGCACCAGGTCGGGATGCGAGGCAACTAACTCGCGATTGCGGATGTCATACGCCTTCATCAACATGTCCATGCTCTCGTTGAAGTTGTGCTGCTTGCGGTACACCACACCCACATTGTAATAGACCCGGGCTACCACTACCGTATTCGGCATGGCCTTTTCCAATATGGCCATGGCTTTGAGGTACTGTAGCAGCGCGTCATCGACGAAGCCTTCGGCCAGCAATGTGTCTCCGAGACTGCTCACCGTCAGCGCCTCATACGCGCTGCCAGGGACCAGCGAACCAAGAATCGCCAGCGCCTTCGCATTGAACTCTTTCGCGTGTTCGTAATCATTCTGCAAGAGATATGTGTCCCCCATGTGTTTGTACGCTACACCCAGAGTAACAGTATTGGGGGCGATTTGGAGTAGAAGCGCCACGGCGGATTGAAACTGAAAGAGTGCATCGGATAATCGGTCGGTAGACTTGTACAGCGCACCAGTGTTGATCTTTGCGGTTGCCAACGACATGCTATTGGGTGAGGAAGTCTCGATAAGGGTTGTAACTTTCTTGAGCTGCTCCAGCGCTTCAGTAGAGCGGCCCTGCAGGAGCATCACAGATGCGACAGTATTGTAGACCGCGGCGATGGTCTCGGCACCCGCCGAAGCAGCCGTCAGCTCCAGAGCTAATTTCTCTGACATCTCCAACGCCTCTGCTAGCTTGCCAGTCCTTGCCATGACAGATCCAACGTTGGCCTTGACGGACAGCGCAACAACCGACTGCGAGGTACCGTTGAGTTCATAGACGGCCAGTGCTTTCTTGAAGCTCAATAAAGCTTCTTCCCACTTACCCTGCTCCTGCAACATCAGACCCAATGTGTTCAAAGAAAGTGCAAGATCTTCACCCTTTGGATTCTTTGCTCGATGACCTTCGATGGCCTTGTTGAAATGAAATAGAGCCTCATTGAACTGGGATTGCCTTCTGAAGTTCACACCCAGTTGCAGATGATAATTCGGCACCTTTTCCGGTGCCACCGTTTGGCATATGTCCAATGCTTTCTTAAAATTGACAATAGCCTCGGCATGTTTGTGCTCGCACTCGCACGTCAAAGCCAGATTCTCGAACGACAACGCCAAGTTAAGACTATTCGGACTTTCTTCTTCCAAAATCTTCACACACATTTCGAACTCCGCTCGAGCCTGTGCAAAATTATTTTGATTGCGAAACCTCACCCCATTCTTGGATACTTGAATTGCGCCGTTGATTTTATGTTGCACCAAGATCGCATTTTTGGTGACGGGTCCAGCAGGACCGTCACCCTTAGGCCTTGTCAAACAACCACCCATTGGATCAAAACACAAGGCAGAAGAAGAGATCTGTTCAGTCTTCTCAAATGCTAAGCGCATAAGGCCGGAAAGCGAAGCGCTTGATTGATTGAATGATGGTGAGCCAAAAGAAGGATAATGAGGACAACTGGCGACGAAGCCGTTTCAAATTTCTCGCACACAGCATGGAGCAGAGAAGAGAAGCTGTTGAACCAAAGCGAAAATAGGTACCAGTGGGGTAGTGCATTGGCACAAGGAGGCGATCATTCATCAGTTCTCGAAAGTTGCTGACGATACGAACAATAAAACAGTAGACCCACGTCATTGTTTACGCCGTCCTGAGATTATTTATTTTTCTTTTTCACAGGGAAGTCGTACTGCCTGATTCTGATATACTACCCTCAGTCGCAAACAAGACGTAGAAGAAAATGCTACCATCCTTACCTTCAGCACTCTCAGATCATAGTCACAAAGCTCCTCCTTCTTCTCCGAGTTCCATTAAAGCAGTCCTACGTCAAGCAGCGGAAGACGTATGCCGATCTGAATCGCAAACCGTATTGATCGATTCATATCTTTCGGGGTCGTCTACGCCAGACACAGCCCTCCCTCGTCCGACTACTTCTAGGCTACCACCTCTTCCTCACAGCGATCTAAGTCAAAGTAGCTCCTCTATTTCAGAGGAGCCTCCCTTTGATTCCCCTGCCTTGCTTTCTCTCAGACGGCCACAATTAATAGCCTACCAGTCACCGTCCGCCTTCCTCCATGGCTCCTCGCAGTCACTCTCGTCTCTTTCTTCGCGTCAAGAATCGTTCAATGTCCCATTGCATCGTTTGGGTGTGTTCGATCACTCGCCAAAGTGTCGCCGACCTCAAAGCCCTTCTGATTCCCCTTTTCACGATCCCTCGATGAAAAATCTGCTGAAGACTTCTCTCTCCCCCAAGCATTCCGCGCAGAATGTTCTTTATGCTGTTGATGATGCGGAGTCAGCGGGTACGGGCATGATCACACCTGCAAATAGTCTTGAGCAATCCATTGGTAATAGCGAAATGGCTCTTGCTCTCCCACGATGTCTTCCACGATCGCGAATTCTTTTGAACCATGGGTCGAACAGCTTTTCCTCTTCCCTCACCGACGAAGAGCAACAGACATCCTCCAGTTTCTCGTCCGGATCGAAAGTATCGATCGAGTACGATGTTTGTTCGGATATTTCCTTGTGCTCCGTGCGATCTATCATCACGGAATAAAAACTTGACATGTTCACCGTGTTAGCCACCACTCTTGCCCCCGATCGTTTCTCGATCCCCCATCTATTTTTAGTCGATTACAGTTTCTCATTTTACTTGGTGTTTCCTCATGGTTTTCTCCATATTGCTTCCTTTGATTTGCATTCGGTGATCAAGCGAATGGCTTTGTTCTTGTCGTTTTGGCCTCAAATCCACCATGTGTACAATTACGGTCATTCCGACGCTGTCGTGGGTTTGAGGCTATCTTTGGTTGTTCAAACTCTTGTATGAGAGCATGCGAAGATCGCCTGATTCAATTCTTGCGTGCTTTTGCTGTCGCTTATGAGCACTTGTTCCTGTTTCACCAGTGGGCTACACTGCATGTGGTGACTCCAGTTGTATGGTTCATGATGCCGTTTCTTCTTTTTTTTTTCACATTATGTTTACGCCGTTCTATGACGGATACGTATTATGGCCTTGATGGGTTACCTGATTCATCGCGTGATACGATCTGCGTGAATTCGTGTTTGTGCCAACATCACTGGGTGGATTGTTGCTAACCGATGCTCAATTCAATAGTCTTCAGCCTATCACTACTTACCGTGTTCCCAGGCACGCAATCTACCATCGTGTGCGTGTTTGATCCTGATATCACCTACTGCTGCGTCGAGTCTCGCCAATTCTCTCGTCGTATATTGTGCTATGTTTTGCTCTGTGTTCGATGCATGTGTCCTCGTCTCTTGGTTGTTTGTTTCTCACCATCGACGATGATTCAAGTCCATTGAAGTCGTTTTGCCCAGTCTTTATCCCCTGCCAGTGTCAATGACCTGGTCCGGTCATAAAGATCGTTGGGTCTCCTCTCGTTGTAAAGCGCTTGTCACCTACAAGCGTAGGCGTGATCCTCGTTGCCTGCTCTCTTTCATTGCCCTCATTGTTGCTTTCGTTGTTTACCACCTCAGGCATCACAATAGCCAGTGTCGTTCTCTGTTTCCCTTTTTTCAAGTTACATTGCTGATTGTTGTCTCTGTTGTTGATCGGTTACCATGGTTTCGCCTTGTTTCTTTTGCATTGGTTGATGTCGTTTGGTTTATCTGACACCTATTAACATTTTTTATGTGCGCTCGGTCGAACGAGCGTGCGCGTTGTCCGTCACCAACCCGCTTCGCAATATCGTTTCGGCTCGTGATGCTGCTGTTCTAGACCTGTAGTGTCGTTGCCGTTGTTCGGCTGTTTCGTTTTCAGAATACATCGTTCGATTCGCTGGTGATATTTCCTTCACTCAAATAATCCTTGCTCGCGTGTCTGTGCGCGTAGCGTTTGACGAAGTCGTTTCGTTTTCTCCTCCCCACTCCCCCACCACTTCGACCTTCTCCAATGGACCTAGACACGGACATAGTTTGTCGTCGGATTGGAAGGGTGGATGGCTACTTTGATTCATATAACATTCCTTGTGGGCCTGAACCTGTTTTGAGCAGCAATGAAAAACGATATCGACGCATTGTAGCACTTTAGGTCAACTGTATCATATCTCGTGTAGGTCGACCTTTGTAGTGAGTGTAATTCAAGCTGTCTCATCCACAGGGATCAGTGCGCGTCAGATATGGTCCACTACCTTCAGCAGATGTGCTTGAATCATACCATACCAACGAATTCCGTTTCATCATGGTAGGAGGAAGGATGGAGACAATTCGTCTTGTATATGCACGCGACGACCGACAATAAGTGGTCCCGTCTTTCTCGCACACCAGTGGGCCTCGTGTCACTCAGCCTACAAGCGCACGCGGGCGTTTCAACTCACCTCTCTGGGGACTAGCCGACGCTCTCTTCGTGCAGCTGCTGAGTTTGTTCATCATATCAAGAAGTAAAGTAATACAGGCTTTTCCAATTTCCTACAGGGTACTAATTGACAAACAAAGAACTTCTCCACAGCCGAGCAGTCTGCTGTTTATCGCTTGGACGCGACCAAGACTTGATTCGCAGCGTTGTATGCCTGAAGATACGCCAGCGATAACGGATGCAACGCATCCGAGGATGAATCATCAATTAATCGTTGTCGCTCTTGATGATTCAGTTGTTCGTCCAACCAAAACTGTAAATCTTGTTGCATCGCACGAGTATCACGGACAACGGGCGTCGATCGTGACGCATCGAATGGAGAAAAGCCGCGACGGAAGACAGCGTGTTGCAGCTCGCGAGCAGTCAGTTGGGAAATACCTTCCTGTAGCAGACGTTGGTCATCTTCAACGACTTGTCGTGCACGGCTTTGCAACCAGCGATACAAGACCGACGACGGCATGGTCACCTCCAAGGCACGAGAGCCACAAATACTCTGCGCATTGGAGAGCCGTTGGATACGTTCGGAATACAACGGTGATGGGGGTGACAACGCTTGGGGAATAATATGATGATGATGGAAATGGGTGGTCCATGTGTGGAGTTTGGACCAGTCGTGTTCAGAGGCTTTCAACACGGCGATGGTGTTCGCGTCCGTCCCACTCGAAGAACTGATAGTTGAGGCGGGAAGACGAGGCTGATGAATGTGCAATAAAGGAAGGATATCCCGCAAAGATTCATTCGCTAATTGTACCTGCCGCTGTCGATCTTCCCAAAGGAATTGTGCTTGTTGGTCTTCGCTCCAAAAGTGATGCGTTAAGATGTGCTTCGGATATGTCAATGCCACTGCGATAGGCAGAAGCCCAATGACTGGAGGCAATTGCAGGACAAAGAAGACTGTGACTTTCCGAATGGCTTCCGAATTGGTTCGAAGAAGTTCGTGTTCTCTCCTAGTCAAGCTGCGAGTTTTCAGCTCATTCCGAAGTTTTCTAACTTCGAGAGTCTCTACGAACAGGTTTTTAAACCCAACCGTCACACTACGCATTCGATTCAATGCTTGCTGCATGATGAAATTCTCCTTTTGAATCAGTAAATGGGTCGTCCGGTATTTCTATTTGATT
>SMOI01000222.1:0-45000 GCA_008000375.1 Poteriospumella lacustris
CACATATTTAGGCTATAAAAAGCTTTTACAAGTTCTCTTTTTATGATATTATATTACTAAAGCATTTTGAGCTTATCGTCTAACGGCTAGGACATAAACCTTCTAAGTTTGTAATGTAGGTTCGATTCCTACTAGGCTCATTTTAATAAAATTCAAATTATAAAAATTATAAAGAATAGCTAATTAACTATTCTTTATAATTTCTGTGCAAAGAATTACAAAAAGAAATTCTAGCTCTGCAAAAAAGCTAGTGTTTAAGGAGTCAAAATCTTTATTATAAAAAGCGTTTTGTAATTTAGCTAGAAGCTGTTCAAAGTATCTATAAGCCAGACTATTTTTAATATTAGAAAAATTTTGTTTTGAAATAGTATCAATATCACTTAGTAAACTATCAGCTTCATAAAGAATACTTGCAAAAATAGATAAAGCCTTATCAGTGCTTGCATTAAGCTCTGCATCTTTAATCATTTTCTCAATTTCTGTTCTATCTAAAGTTGAAGCTCCTTCGATCTTTATAGATTGTTGTACACCTGAACTTTTTTCTTTTGCAAAGACAGATAGTAATCCATCTGCATCTAATTCAAATGTAACTTCAATTTGCGGAGTACCTTTTGGAGCTGAAGGAATACCGCTTAGTCTAAAAATACCTAAGCTCTTATTATCTTTAGCTAAAGAACGCTCACCCTGTAAAACATGAATATCAACCTCAGATGCGAAATCCTCACCTGTACTAAATATTTCAGTTTGCCTTGCTGGAACTGATGTATTTTTTGGAATAATTGGTGCCATTAGTCCTCCCATAACCTCTACTCCTAATGATAGCGGAGTTACATCTAGTAAAATTAAATCCGTTATTTGACCAGCAAGAATACCTGCTTGAACTGCTGCCCCTAAAGCCACAACCTCATCTGGGTTTACACTTTCATTTAAAGATTTTCCTAACAAATCTATAAGTAGCTTTTTAACTGCTGGTATTCGTGTAGAGCCTCCAACAAGAACAACTTCGTTAATATCAGATTTATTTAAATTAGCATCTTTTAAAGCTTCAAGAACTGGTTGTTTACATCTTTCTAAAATTGGTTTACTTAATTCCTCAAATTGAGATCGATCTAATGATAAATCGATTGAATGACCTACACCATCAATAAAATGAATAAAAGGAAGGTTTATTTGAACAGATTGAACACTAGATAGAGAAATTTTTGCGCTTTCTGCCGCTTCAATAATACGCTGTAAAGCTTGCTTTTGACTATATAAGTCAACATTATGTTCCTTTTTAAAAGCTTGAATAATATAATCAACAATAATATTGTCAAAATCATCACCTCCTAAATGAGTATCACCAGATGTAGATAATACTTCAAAAACTTCTTGCCCTACTTCTAAAAGAGAAACATCAAAAGTTCCACCACCAAGATCAAAGATTAAAACCGTTTCATTTTTCTTTTTATCTAATCCATATGCTAAAGCAGCAGCTGTAGGCTCGTTTAAAATTCGTAATACATTTAAACCTGCAATTGCTCCAGCATCTTTTGTTGCCAATCTTTGAGAATCGTTAAAATAAGCAGGAACGGTAATAACAGCTTGTGTAACGGGTTTTCTATAAAATGTAGATGCGTCTTCAATTAAACTTTTTAGCACATTTGCAGAAATTTCTTCAGGGCTAAAACTTTTATTTAATATAGGGCAATCGATTCGAATTTTTCCTGATTCATCTTTTGAAACTTTATAAGAAAGTTTTTTTATTTCATTTTCAATCTCATTAAAGTTACAACCAATTAATCTTTTTACGGAATAGAACGTATTATTTGGATTTAAAACAGCTTGTCTTTTTGCAATTTGACCAACAACAGAGCCAATTTCACCATTTTGTCCTTTAGAATAAGCAACTGCTGAAGGGGTAGTGTAGCTTCCGTTTTTATTTTGAATAACTTTTGGCGCACCAGCCTCATATATCGCAACAACAGAGTTTGTAGTTCCTAAATCAATCCCAACGATAGGTCCTCCTTTGCTTTCATTATTTGAAAAAAGTACAAATGAATTTTCTAAGTTTTTTCTTTTAAAAGTAATCATAATAAGTTTTAATTTAATATTAAGGGTATATATATAATTTGCCAATGTTCTGTCTTAAAAAAGTAATATTTTATTCTATAGAAACTAAAAGGAATTCATGATATAAAGATATTATTCTATATATAATAATACTTATTTTACTTCATGAATAAAACCATGTCAATAGGTTGCCTAGGAACAAAAATTGGTATGACTCAAGTATTTAATGACAAGGGTGAGCTAGTTCCAGTCACAGTAATCAAAACAGATACTTGCTACATTACTCAAATCAAAGAAGAAAAAATTTGTGGCTATAATGCAATCCAATTGGGCTTTTCAGAGTTCAACTCTAAAAATATGAAAAAATCTTTAACAAAGCCTGAAATGGGACATTTGTTAAAAGAAGGTCTACCATTATTAAGATATTTAAAAGAATATAAAGTAGATTCTGTCTCTAAGTTTAAAGTTGGAGATAAAATCAATACTACAGACTTTCAAATTGGTGATCTAGTTACCATTTCTGGAAAAACAATCGGAAAAGGGAACGCCGGAAATATAAAAAAACATCACTTTAGCCGTGGTCCTATGAGTCATGGGTCAAAACATCATAGAGCTCAAGGGTCATTAGGAGCGGGAACAACACCTTCAAGGGTATTCCCTGGTAAGAAGATGCCAGGTAGGTTAGGAAATCAAAAACAAACTTTAAAAAATTTACAAGTAGTAGGCTTAGACCACGATAATCATTTAATTTTAATAAAAGGCTCAATTCCTGGAAAATTTGGAAATTTGGTAAGCATTTCGAAACTTTAATACCATTATGAATGATATTTACACAAAAAAGTCTATAGGCTTAATTCATAAAATTTATTTTATTCAATTAAAAAATAGAAAAAATTATACAGCCTCAACAAAAACAAAATCAGAAGTTAGTGGCGGTGGCCGAAAACCTTGGAGACAAAAAGGTACTGGACAAGCCAGAGCTGGATCTTCTCGTTCTCCACTATGGGTTGGAGGAGGAGTTTCATTTGGACCTCAACCTCATATTGTTTCTAAAAAAGCAAATAAAAAAGAAAAACGTTTAGCAATTTACTTAGCTTTTAAGCTTAAAAAAAACTTTACGCATTTAGTAGATGAAAAAAGTCTATTTTTTGAAAAGCCCTCAACAAAAAAATTAGCTAATTTTTTAAAAGAGTTTCATTTTCCAAAAGATAAACATATTTTACTTTTACTTTCTGAGAAATCAAAAATGCTTGTCTTATCAAGCTTAAATATACCTCATGTATCTGTTTCTGAAATTAAAAATTTAGGCTTAGCTCAGTTACTAAAAGCAGATTTTATTCTAATATCTAAAACTGCATCAAACATTATAGAAAAGAATCATGGAATATTCGACAAATAAGCTAATAGATATTTTACCATTAATAAAATATCCCCTTCTTACGGAAAAATCTTACCTTTTACTCACTAAAAATAAATACAGCTTTATAGTCGATCGTAAATTAACAAAAAATGAGCTAAAAGAATTTTTTACAACGATCTTTCAAGTTGAAGTAAAAAAAATAAATACTTTATTAATGGCTCCTAAAAGAAAACGCATTGGAAAATTTACAGGAAAAAGACCTGTTTATAAAAAAGTCATCATAACTTTAAAGCCTGGTTATGAAATTAAGAATATTTTCAACATAAATTAAGCTATGAGTTTAAAACAATATAAAGCCTATACGCCAGGAACTCGTAATAAGACAAGTATTGATTTTTCGATTTTATCTAAAAAGGAGCCTGAAAAATCACTAACAAAAAATAGTCATCGATCTAAGGGCAGAAATAACCAAGGTCGAATAACTGTCCGACATAAAGGAGGAGGTCATAAGCGCCTTTATAGACAAATAGATTTTAAGAGAAATAAGCATGACATTTTTGGGACTGTATCAGCTATTGAGTATGACCCAAACCGAAATGTAAATATTGCTCTTATTAGCTACGAGGATGGTGAGAAGCGATATATTTTACACCCTGAAAAGCTAGCAATTGGTCAAAAAATTATTTCTGGAGAGAATGTAGAAATAAAAATAGGTAATTCTTCCCCACTAAAAAACATACCTATCGGTACAGAAATTCATAATGTTGAGCTAAATCTTAAGCGTGGTGGCCAATTAATTCGTGCTGCGGGAACATGTGCAAAAATTTTAGGAAAGGAAAAAGATTTTATTATTATTATTTTACCTTCAAAAGAAATTAGGCTTATTAATAAAAATTGTTACGCTACTATTGGGAAGCTGGGAAATTCAGAAGTTGCTAACTTAACTTTAGGAAAAGCAGGTAGAAAAAGATGGTTAGGCATTCGACCAACAGTTCGAGGATCCGCAATGAACCCGATTGACCATCCTCATGGTGGTGGTGAAGGAAGAAGCCCAATAGGAAGACCAGGCCCAATGACTCCATGGGGTAAACCTACTCTTGGATTTAAAACGCGAAAAAAGCGTAAACATAGTGATATTTTTATAATTCGTCGTTAAACTTTTAAATATGATACGATCTATCTCAAAAGGCCCATACGTTGCATATCATTTACTATCAAAAATTGCTAAATTAAATGAGCTAAAAAAAAAAGAAATTATTTTCACTTGGTCAAGGTCTTCTACGATTATACCTTTAATGATTGGCCATACTATTAGCGTATATAATGGGAAAAAGCACGTCCCAGTTTTTATCTCAGACCAATTAGTTGGTCATAAATTAGGTGAGTTTGCTCCGACACGATCTTTTAAATCGCACAAAAAAAATGAGCGAAAATTAAAAAGGCAAAAATAAATTATGATTTCTGAAATTTCTATAACAGCAAAATACCTAAGAATTTCTCCATCAAAAGTTCAGAAAGTAGCATCATTAATACAAGGTAAATCTTATAAAGATGCTGTGCAAACTTTAGAAAGTTTACCCTCAAAAATTAGCTATAAAGTTTGGAAAGTTTTAAAGGAAGTTACCGCTAACGCAACACATAATTACTTTTTAGTTAAAGAGAATTTAATAATCTCAAAAGTATATGTAAACCGTGGACCTATATTAAAACGTATTCAACCCAGAGCTAAAGGAAAAGCATATCGAATTGAAAAAAAATTCTCACATTTAACAATATCTGTTAAATCTGTATAAAATTTATTATCAAAATAATATAAAGAGGTTACTGTGGGTCAAAAAACACATCCAAAAGCATTTAGATTAGGCATTACGCAAAAACATTTATCGACTTGGTACGCTAGAAAAAAAGACTATTCTTTACTCTTACAAAAAGACTTTTTTATACGTAATTCAATTGATAACCAATTAGAGAAGTTTTTAACAGTTTCAACAATACGTATTGAAAGAGCCGGTTCTGAAAAAAGTCCTCACCTCTCAACATTAGTAATAATAAAAGCTTTACATCCTCGAGTTAAAGATATTTCAAAAAATGTTGTAAGTACACTTTTACTAGGACCTAAAAAAAAAGAAATTGTTGCTTTACTACAAAAGAAAACTCATTCAATTAGAAAAGAAAAGCCTGAAAAAACGAAGTTATTATTATCATATTTTTTTAAAACAAAAGTTCGCGAGTTAGCTAGAAGCTTAAGCAAAACATTAGGTGAGCAAATAGAACTTCGCTTTGAATTTTGTAGAAACATTTTTGAAGATGCCCTTTTAATTGCAAAATTTATAGGTATACAAATCAAACGAAGAGCCCCATTTCGTCGAGTAATAAAGCAAGCTTTGAAAAAAGCAGAGCTTATTAATGTTAAAGGAATCAAAATTGAGCTATCAGGAAGGCTAAATGGAATCGAAATTGCTCGAAGTGAGTGGAAAAGAGAAGGTAGAATACCATTACATACTTTATCCGCTAATATAGATTATGCCGAGCATTTTGTGAATACCGTTTACGGAATAATTGGAATTAAAGTTTGGCTTTTTTAAGAATAAAAAGAAATAAAAATCTTAAAATTTAAAAATATGTTAAGCCCTAAAAAAACAAAATATAGAAAAATGCATAGAGGTCGTTTAAAAGGTCAGGCATTTCGAAATAACCAGCTAGTTTATGGTAACTTTGGGATACAAGCTTTAGAGCCAACTTGGCTTACATCTCGTCAAATAGAAGCAGTTCGTAGAACTTTAACTCGATATACAAAGAGAACAGGGAAAATTTGGATAAAAGTATTCCCCGATAAATCAGTTACAGCAAGAGCTGCAGACTCAAGGATGGGTTCTGGAAAAGGTAACGTAAGCTATTGGGTTGCCGTTATTAAACCAGGTACTATTCTTTTCGAAATGGATGGAGTTTTAGAAGATACTGCTTTAAAAGCTTTAAGAGTTGCATGTTATAAGCTACCTATTAAAACCAAAATTTTAAGAAACCAAAAATATGACAAAGTTCCCAAAATTTAATGATGTTGCTTCGATTACTTCTTTGGAAGATATTGAAAAAAAAATATTTTTACTCCAAACATGTTTATTTGGTTTAAAAATGGGATTAAGTACTAGCATGCCTGGTGAAACCGATATACTAGTTGATATAGCTGGAAGTTCGCAAAAAAAACCACACCATATTATATTTCTAAAGCGACGTCTTGCTCATTTAAAATTTCAGAAGTCAATTCTTATAAAACAAAAAAGTTAAACTTATGGCTAAAAAACAAAGAATTGGTGTTGTTGTTAGCGATAAGGCAGAAAAAACAGTAACTGTTGCAATAAAAATTCGCTACCAACATCCAAAATACTTAAAAACCTTAACAAAAATTAAAAAATATTTAGTTCATGATGAGAACTCTTCATCAAAAATTGGTGATATTATTTTAATTGAAGAAACTGCTCCAATTAGTAAGCGTAAATGTTGGAAAATTAAGGAAATAATTTCAACATACCAAGAATTAAAATAACCCTTTTTTAAGCATTATGATTCAACAACAAACATATTTAAATGTAGCTGATAATACAGGTGCAAAAAAGATAATGTGCATTCGTATTTTAGGAAATAATAGAAAAGTTGGGAAAATTGGTGACGTTTTGATAGGAGTTGTTAAGCAATCAATTCCTAATATGGCGATTAAGCGCTCTGCTATTGTAAGAGCTGTTATTGTTCGCACAAAAAAAGGAATTAGACGTAAAGATGGAACAACAATTCGCTTTGGCGATAATGCAGCTGTTATTATCAATGCTGAAAATAATCCAAAGGGAACAAGAATATTTGGACCTATTGCAAAAGAAATCCGTGAAAAAAATTTTAGTAAAATTATTTCGTTAGCTAAAGAAATAATTTAAATTCAAACTAGTATCATTATGACTCGCAAAAAAAATAATAATCATAGCTATCTTAAAGTTGGTGACCAAGTTAAAATTATTGTAGGCCAACATAAAGGTAAAATTGGTAAAATCGTAGTAATTGACACTAAAAATTTGTTAGCTCAAATTGATTCAATAGAAGATAAGCTTCGCTATTACTCTAAGCAAGAACAAGAAAAACTAAAAGCTAGCGGAAATGAACTTGGAGAAAAAAAAGCTATACCCTCATTTTTGCATATATCAAATTTAATGTATTGGGATTCTAAATTAGGTAAAGCAACGAGATTAGGCTTTAAAATTGTTGCTCATAAAAAATTTAGATATTTAAAAAAATCTGGGAATGTACTTTAGATAATTAACTTTTTATATGAATAATTTAAAAAAAATATATGATGAAGAGGTTAAAAGCTTTCTTATCTCAAAATATTCTTATGCAAATTTACATCAAGTACCTAAGCTTGAAAAGATACAAATAAGTGCAAGTCTAGGTTTACAAGCGCAAAATAAAACTTACTTACAAAAAGCGATTGAAGAGTTTAGACAAATTTCTGGTCAACAGCCTCTTATTACTAGAGCGAAAAAATCAATTGCAGGCTTTAAAATTCGTGAAGGGATGAATATAGGCCTTGTTGTAACTTTACGTAGAGAAAAAATGTATTCCTTCTTAGAAAAATTGATCAAGCTAGTTTTCCCAAGAGTTCGAGATTTTCGTGGTCTTAACAAGAATCAATTTGATAGCTGTGGAAATTATCATTTTGGAATAGAAGATCAATTAGCTTTCCCTGAAATTAGTTATGATAGCGTGGAACAAAAACGCGGTTTTAATATAAGCCTTATAACAAGCGCTACAACAACAGATGAAGGGTATAGCTTATTAAAAGCCCTAGGATTTCCATTTAATTAAGTTATTCTTTTATATTAAAAGCTTTATGACACAAGATTTAATTTCAGATATGATAGCTCGACTAAAAAATGCTAGTCAAGCTCGTCATGAGTCAACTATTATTCCTTACACTAAGATAAACCTAAATATTCTTAAAATTTTTAAAAAAGAAGGGTATATCACAGATTTTACAGCTGAAACAGATAGAAGCCTTAAAGTTACTTTGCGTTATAGTGGTTGGTGGATTAAAAAACCTTTTTTTCATGAAATAAAAAGGATAAGCAAACCAGGTCAAAGAGTATTTTCAGGTTATAAAAATTTCGCAACTCACTTTCATTCAATTAAAGATGGGCAAGGGATTGCAATTGTTTCAACATCTAGCGGAGTTATGAGCCATTTCAAAGCTCAAAAACTAAAAAAAGGAGGGGAGATCCTTTGCTATATTAACTAACTTTATTTTTTAAGCGATTATGTCAAGAATTGGGAAAAAAGCAATAAGCATCCCCGAAAATGTAACGATAGATATACAAAAGAACATGGTTCAAGTAAGAGGAAAATATGGTTCACTGGATAAAAGTTTTTTAGGCAGTATTTTAATTGAAAAAAATGGTAACGAACTTAAAATTTCTCAAAGCTTAGAAACAAAGGCAGCAAAAGCTTATCATGGATTAGCTAGAGTTCTTCTTCAAAATATGATTACAGGGGTAAACGCTAAGTTTTCTAAAGTATTAATAACGGAAGGTGTTGGTTATAAATTTCAGGTAGAACCATCAAAATTAACCCTATCTATTGGATTTAGTCATCCAGTTGCTTTACCAGTGCCTGCTGGCATTTCCGTAGCTGCAGACTCAAGTACTAAAATTACTCTAAGCGGAATTGATAAAGAGCAAGTAGGGTTATTTGCTTCTAAAATTCGTGCTATTCGTCCACCTGAGCCATATAAAGGTAAGGGTATTCGATATGAAAACGAAAAAATAAAGCGAAAAGCAGGTAAAACTAAGAAATAATAATCTTATGAAAAAAAAACTAAAAAAGCTTTATATTCAGTCAAAAAAAAGATATTTAAAAAAAATTTTTGGTACAGCTGAAAGACAACGACTATCCGTTTATAGATCGCATAAACATATTTATGCGCAAGTTATTGATGACCAAAAAGGTCATACCCTTTGCAGCGCTTCAACTTTATTAAAAAATTATAGTAACGATTTAGCTATTTCCTCACCAAAAGCAAAAGCATTTAAAGTTGGAGAATTAATAGCTAATGCAGCTTTAGAAAAAAATGTTGGCAAAGTCGTTTTTGATTCAGGAAAGCACATTTATCATGGGCGAATTAAAAGCTTAGCAGAGGGGGCAAGAACTAAAGGTTTATCATTTTAAGTTTTAATATGAATAGTCTAAAAACTAGTAGTAAACTAAAAAAAAATCAAGCAAAATTCGAGCAAAAAAATTCTCCAATAACAATAAAGTATAAAGAGAAAATATTACAAATAAAAAGAGTAACTAAAGTTACGAAAGGTGGTAAAAAACTAAGCTTTAGAGCTATTGTTATAGTTGGCGATGAAAAGCATAAAGTTGGAATTGGGGTAGGCAAAGCTCTAGATGTAAGTATAGCCATAGAAAAAGCTATCTTAAATGCAAAAAAAAATCTTATTCAAGTCCCATTAACAAAATCACTTTCCATACCGAGTTTGACTTCAGGGCAGCTTGGTGCAGCTCGCATTCGCTTAAGGCCTACGGCAATTGGTACTGGTGTAATTGCTGGAGGATCAGTAAGAACAGTTTTAGAACTAGGAGGTGTTAAAAATGTATTAGGAAAGCAATTAGGCTCTAAAAATTTATTAAATAATGCAAAAGCAACAATTAAAGCATTACTACACCTTCAAGAAAAAACTGAAATTGGAAAAGTACAATCAGAAAGAAAATTTTTATTTTATAAAAAACTAATCAAAAATTTTTAAAAATTAAAATGGAAACTATTTCTAAAATTTTTAGGTTAACAAAAAAGAATAAATTAGCTGAAAAAAAAGAAAAAGCATTTTTAATAATATTTATATTTTCAGTCTATTTTATTTTTTCAAATAATCCAATTTTAGAGGCTAGTGAATACATACTAAAAAAAAAAAAAATAACGGATTTGTTTTTACGGCCCCCAAGGTTGAGTAGTAAAAAGATCAGTATTTTTTGTCTTGGTCTTGAACCTTATTTTTATGCAACATCATTTGTAGGATTTTTAAAATTTTTATTAAAAGATAGTACTTTCAAATCTCTTTTTTTTAATCAAAACTCTAAAAAGTTGAAAATCTTTATATCTTTTTTTGTTGCTATCTTTGAAAGTTTCATTATTTTTAGGGATGATAAGTTAAGCCTAAAGACCTTTTTTTTTTATTTTAAAGTTTTAGTTATTAGCTGTAGTTCTTTAATATTAGCACTAAGTCTAACTTTTTTAGACAACTATCTCGAAGAAAAAGCAATATCTGTGATATTTCTCATAAACTTTATTTCTTGGAAACTTTTTGAGAACTTACTTAGTTATAATGAAATTTTAGTATTTATATTTTTACAGTTCAGTTTAACTTTGTTAAAAAATTTACGAGCTATTATTCAGCTAGTAAATATTTCTCAGCGCTCTGAAAATAAAACTCTTAACTTAAGGTTTTTACAAGTTAAGCCTCATGAAATTGGAAATATTCCTATACTTCTAGCTTTTTTTATCTATAATTATCTTAGTGGTACGGAACTAATGGGAAAAAAATTCTCGTTTTTCTATTTTAATTTTTTAGTTTCTATCTTTTTTGTGATTTTTAGTTTAATTTATTTTAATTCTAAAAAGCTTACAACATATTTAAAAAAAAGATCTATACTGATAATAAATAAATCAAAACTTATAAAATCCGATAAGGAAACTGAAATTTTTCTAGCTCAAAAAATATTTAAAGCATCCGTAGCTTATATTTTTATTCTTAATTCTGCTTTAATTTTATTGCGTTTTTTATTTAAAGAAGTAATAGCGCCTTTAAAAGAGGTAGAAAACACTATTTTAGAACATTTTTTTATTTCAAATATGATTTCTGATCTTTTAATTATAGGATCAAAATTCTATTTTGAAAATAAATTTGAAAAATTAAATTTTCTTATTATAAAGTAAATCTATGAAAGTACGTCCATCAATAAAAAAAATGTGCGAGCACTGCCGCCTAATACGTAGACATGGTAAAATTTTAGTTATTTGCCAAAACCCTAAACATAAGCAACGACAAGGATAAAAATTATGATACGAACTTTAATTAGAATATTAGGAAATACTTTAGATAGTCGAAAAAAAGTCTATATAGCTTTGACCCGTATTTATGGTATTGGAATATCACGTTCAAAATCAATACTAAAAAGTTTAAATATCAACCCTGATGTAAAGGTTTCAGATTTAACTAATGAGAATGTTTCCAATCTACGTGATTTATTAGAAAATGAAACATTTCAGCTTGAAGGTAATTTAAAAAGATTATTAAAGCAAAATATTAATCGCCTAATTGAGATTGGCTCATATCGTGGAAAACGCCATTTAAAAGGTCTTCCAGCTCGAGGGCAACGAACTCGAACAAATAGCCGTACATCTAGAAAGCTTACAATTTTTAAATCAAAAAAATAAAAGATGATAACACATAATAAAAAAAAGCAAAAAAAAACTCATATTTCTGGGGTTGCTCATATTAAGACAACATTTAATAATTGTATAATCACAATTTCAGATCTTTTAGGTAATACGCTTTGCTGGTCATCATCTGGTTGCTCCGGATTAAAGGGTGCTCGAAAATCAACTGCTTTTGCTGCACAAAGCGCTGCAAAGCTCGCAGCATTAAAAGCAGCAGATTTTGGTATAAAAAAGATCGATATTATAGTAAAAGGAAGAGGTAAAGGGCGCGAATCTAGCATACGAGCTTTAAAGCTTGCCGGGCTAAGAATTTTATCAATTGAAGATAAAACAAGAGTTCCTTTCAATGGATGTAGGCCTCCAAAAAGACGCCGTCTATAAAAAGTTAACGCTATGGTACAAATAACTTGTCTAGAAAATATTTTAAACAAAGATCATTCTCAAAGTACCTCTTTTCGTATTGAGCCATTAGAAATAGGTCAAGCAATTACTTTAGGGAATTCTCTAAGGCGGGTTTTATTATCAGATTTAACTGATTATGGGATCAAGGGTATTAAGATTAATGATATAAAAAATGAATATAGCTCTATACCTTTCGTAAGAGAAGATCCTTTAGAAATTATAGCTAATCTTAAGCAAATACTTTTTTGTGAATCCATTCTAACTCATCAAGACTCAAAAGTTTCTAAAAATTTTCGTGTACCTGCTTTTCTTTTTGCGGCTGGTCCTAAAATAATAACAGCTGGATTAATAAAATTACCAAAAAATACTTTAACTATTATTAATCCTGAACAATATATTTGTACAGTTATTAAACATTCTGATTTTTATTGCGAGTTAGATATTGGAAAGAGTAAAGAATTTCACTTTAAAAATAGTAGCGACCGCTCCCCCGAGACAAACAATTTTAGCCCAGCTAAGCCTAAAACTATTTTGATTGATTATCCCTATAGCCCTGTAATAAATGTAGGATTTAAGGTAAAATTAATATATGATAGTCAAGGGAATTTAAAAGAAGCTCTTCAACTTGAAATAATAACAAAAGGAACGAAAAGTCCAAAACGTTGCTTACAAGAAGCGCTAAAATCTTTAAGTGATCTTTTTTATTCTTTATTAGGAGATTCTTTAGCTTTACATATACTTTCGGATATTTCAAAAAAAATTAAAGACAAATAATTAAATCCTTTTAACATTATGACTACGGATTTCCCTAAAAGTGAGCTGCATCAGCCTCAATATTTTTTGCTTGATGCTGAAGGCAAAACACTAGGACGATTAGCCACAGAAGCAAGTAAATTATTAAGAGGAAAAGAATCTTCTTATTACACACCTGGAATTGATCAAGGAAATTTTGTTATGATTATAAATGCAGACAAAATTTATGTTTCAGGTAAAAAAAAATTAAAAAAATTATATTACTCCACAAGTCAACGCCCTGGTGGTTTAAAAGTTCAAAGCTTTAATGATCTAAAAAAAAAGTTTCCTGCACGAATCATTGAAAAAGCCATCTATGGTATGCTTCCAAAAGGCGTACTAGGAAGAAAGTTTTATAGTCGATTATATGTTTACACTTCAGCCAACCCTTTATTAAAAAAAAATAGTACAAACACCATTTTTTGGCAAAAAATTTTGTAAAATAAAAAAATGAATAATTTATTATCCCAAGAAATAGTTTTAATAAGCCTAGGAAAGCGCAAAGCAGCTATTGCAAATGTAAAGCTTATACCAGGAACAGGTAAAATTGAAGTAAATAAAAAACCATACGATCAATTTTTTAAATCTCTAGGCTTTCAGAAAGAAATAATTTCAGCACCTGCAAGTTTTTTGAAGCTTCATCAAAATTTTGATATTTTTGTGAGTGTTAAAGGGGGCGGGTTAAGCTCACAGCTTTGCGCGGCTCAATTAGGAATTGCCAAAGCTTTAAGTAAACTAGGCTCTGCTGAAAAAGAAAGCTTAAGTAAAAACTCTTTTTTATATAGAGATTCACGAATCAAAGAAAGAAGAAAATATGGGTTAAAAAAAGCCCGAAAAGCATCACAATATTCAAAAAGATAAAAAGTTTATATGGCTAAAAAAAATTTACATCCAACATGGTATAAAGCAAAAGTTTTTTGTGATGGTAAAGTTATTTTAGAAGTTGGTGCATCAAAAAAAGAACTTTTTGTGGACATATGGTCTGGAAATCACCCATTTTACACAGGTTCTCAAAAAATTATTGATACTGAAGGAAGGGTTGAAAAATTTGATAGAAAATATGGAAGAAATTCTACTTTAAAGTAAAAAGAATAATATGCCAACAATTCAGCAATTAGTACGATCAACTCGTCAAAAAGAAAAAAAAGGAAGCAAAGCTCCTGCTTTAGTTGCGTGTCCGCAACGAAGAGGAATTTGCACAAGAGTTTATACAACAACACCAAAAAAGCCAAATTCTGCAATTCGAAAAGTTGCACGGGTGAAACTTACAAGTGGGTATGAAATTACTGCTTATATTCCAGGGGAAGGGCATAACTTGCAGGAGCATTCTATTGTCTTAGTACGCGGTGGAAGAGTTAAAGATTTGCCAGGAGTAAGATATAAAATTATACGCGGGAGCTTAGATTGTATTGGAGTTAAAAATAGACAGCAAGGGCGTTCAAAATACGGGACTCGCAAAGTGAACCCGGCATCTAAAAATCTATCAAAAAAATAAATTAAAAACTTAATTATGTCACGCCGCATTTATACTCAAAAGCGTTTCCCTAGCAAAGATTTGTGTTATGATAGTTTTTTAGTAAGCTTACTTATTAATAAGCTTTTAAAGAAAGGAAAAAAGTATTTAGCCCAAAGGATAGTAAGTAGGGCTTTTGAAATTATTGAGTCACGAACAGCTCAAAGTCCCTTACTTGTTTTTGAAAAGGCAGTTCGAAATTCTAGCCCAAGAGTCCAGCTGAAAGCAAAACGAATTGGTGGTGCAACATATCAAGTTCCCGCACTTTTAACACGTTTTTCTTCAACAAACTTAGCTATAAAATGGCTTACAGAGTTTTCAAGAAAGCGTCCCGGAAAAGGAGCCTCTTTAAAGTTAGCTAATGAGCTTGTTGATGCCGCAAAAGGAACTGGCTCTACAATTCGAAAAAAAGATGAAACTCATAAAATGGCTGAAGCTAACAAAGCTTTTGCTAAAATGAAATAAAGTTTAATTTAAACATTCAAAAATATTTAAATATAAAATTATGGCAAGAGATAAATTTGAAAGAACAAAACCACATGTTAATATAGGAACAATTGGGCATGTTGACCATGGTAAAACAACCTTAACGGCAGCTATAACAGCAACATTATCTACTATTGGTAACGCTGTTTTAAAAAGATATGAAGATATTGATGCAGCACCAGAAGAAAGAGCTCGTGGGATTACCATAAATACTGCGCATGTAGAGTATGAAACAGAGCAAAGACATTACGCCCATGTAGATTGTCCAGGGCATGCTGATTATGTAAAAAACATGATTACAGGAGCTGCGCAAATGGATGGAGCTATATTAGTTGTATCTGGAGTTGATGGGGCAATGCCACAAACTCGTGAACATATTTTATTAGCTCGACAAGTAGGCGTTAAAAAGTTAGTGGTATTTTTAAATAAGGCTGATCAAGTAACAGATCCTGATATTTTGCTTTTAGTTGAACTTGAACTTCGAGATTTACTTTCAAGTTATGATTACCCTGGAGACGAAATACCTTTTGTGGCCGGATCAGCTTTATTAGCACTTCAAGCTGTTACAAATAATCCTAAAATTCAAAAAGGTGAAAACCAATGGGTTGATAAAGTTTTTGATCTTATGGATGCGGTAGATAGCTATATACCTACACCAACTCGTGAAATTGATAAGCCATTTTTAATGGCAATTGAAGACGTTTTCTCGATAACAGGACGTGGAACTGTAGCAACTGGCCGTATTGAAAGAGGCCTAGTAAATATTGGGGATATTGTTGAGCTTGTAGGGCTTGCAGAAACAAAAACTACAACTGTTACTGGTTTAGAAATGTTCCAAAAAGTTTTAGAGAAAGGTATGGCAGGTGATAATGTAGGAATTTTACTACGTGGTATACAAAAAACAGATGTGTTACGTGGTATGGTTTTAGCAAAACCTGGATCAATCAAACATCATACAAAATTTGATGCAGAAGTTTATATTTTAACAAAAGCGGAAGGTGGAAGACACACTTCTATATATAAAGGCTATAAGCCTCAGTTTTATGTAAGAACTACGGATGTTACTGGAACTATTTCTGACTTTTTTACAGATGGTGAAAGCATTGAAATGGTTATGCCAGGGGATAGCGTAAATATGCGCATTGAATTAATTTCACCAATTGCCATTGAAAAAGGAATGAGATTAGCAATACGTGAAGGTGGGCGAACAGTAGGATCTGGTTTAGTTACAAATATTCTTGAATAATAATATGAAAATACGCTTTCTTTTCAAATCTTTTGAAGCTACTAATTTAAAGAAGATATCTACAGAACTTCAAAATTTATGCCTTGAACTTGGCTGTACTGTTTCTGGTACAGTCGCGCTCCCTGTCCGCATCAAAAAATATTGTGTTCTACGATCGCCACATATTGACAAAGATTCGCGTGAGGCATTTGAACTAAGAATTCACAAACATTTCTTAGATATAAGTATCGAAAACTCTGCTATGTTAGATAAATTATTAAGCATTGAAGTTCCTGCAGGTATTCTTTGTTCTCTGCAAGTTTTAAGCTAAAATTTATTAATTCTTGTTTTATTGATGTTTTTTTCAATAAAACAAGAGTAATTAATTAATATAAATTTTCCTCTTCATGAGTAGAAATGACTAAGTCTGAAGTTGGGTATCCAACACAAGCTAATACGAAACCTTTTTCAATTTGATCTTGATCTAAAAATGTTTGATCTGGTTGATCCGCTGTTCCTTCTATTATTTTTGCTAAGCATGTAGAGCATGAACCCGCGCGGCATGAATATGGTAACTCAATATTATTTTCTTCAGCAGCCTCTAAAATAAATTTATCTTCTGGGCACTCAATTGTAACATCTAGATTTTCAGAAGTGTTAATTAATCGAACCTTGTATTTTGTCATAAAATTTCATATTTTATATAAATAATAAAATTATTATATATTGAATCTTTAGAGCTTGACAAATTTAAGTACTTTTTTATAAAATATAAGAAAAAGTAAAAATTTTAATGCGGGTATAGTTTAGTGGTAAAACTTCAGCCTTCCAAGCTGATTATGTCAGTTCGATTCTGTCTACCCGCTGAAAAAAGAAATTAGGCATCCCTACCTTTAGAATAGACTATTTTGAAAAAAGTGTTTATAATAAAAAGTATTCAATTGGTCCTTTTTTTATCAAATAATTATTGAAGATAAAACCAAAGCTTCTAAATTATTTCTGGAAAACTTGTTTGATTTTAAGTTATAAGTGTATACTAAATAATGTAAAGAACAAATTTTTCAATTTAAATTTTTATTAATC
Organism: Poteriospumella lacustris; assembly: GCA_008000375.1. Classification (NCBI taxonomy): domain Eukaryota; class Chrysophyceae; order Chromulinales; family Dinobryaceae; genus Poteriospumella; species Poteriospumella lacustris. The sequence continues at coordinate 17,393 of SMOI01000222.1, forward strand.
GAAGTAAAAAAAACTTTATATAAATTTCATGACAGATCAAGAAAATTCCAAAAAAAGAAAAAAGAAAAAAAGCAAAGGAAGCTTACCTAAAACTGAAAATTTTGAGCAAGATCTTTTTGGTGAAGGTACAGACTCTAGAATATCAGAAAATTCAAATCCAAAAGAAATAGAGGGTAAGCTTAATTTAGACCAAGATAGCTCTGCAAGCAATAAAAAAGCTACGCCACCAAATTTATTTAATAGGCTTTTTAAATCCAATTTTTGGTTAAAAAACGCACCTATTCAAGATAATCATTCTGCCATTTCTGACGAGCTAAATCCCTTTGACGAAAAAGAGTCTACATCTCTAAATGATGGTTTAGTAGATAATGCTGAGACTAATACTAATTTTAAAGATGACGTTTTTTCTAGTGAAAAAGAAAATGCTGAAGATGTTAAAAAATTACCTAAAGATTTCTTTTCTTTTGGCTTATTAAAATCTTCATCAAACATAGCTTTTTCAGAAGATGAACAAGAGGATGCTTTTCAAGAAAATTTGACTACTAAAAATAAGGATGCGTTAAGTATTTACGGTACAGACATTACAAATTTAGCTCGTGAAGGAAAATTGGATGAATGCTTTGGCCGTGAAGATGAGCTCGCAGAAATGATGGAAATTTTAGTTCGCCGACAAAAAAACAACCCTGTTTTAATAGGTGAAGCTGGTGTAGGTAAAACTGCAATAATAGAACTTTTTGCCACAAAATTAGTAAATAATAGCGTGCCATTTGTTCTAGAGGGACGATCAATTGTAAGTATTGATTTAGCACGAATTATTGCTGGCTCAAGATATCGAGGTGAATTTGAGCTACGATTACAAAAAGTTCTTGATGAAATTATTCAGCACCCGCATATCATAATGTTTATAGATGAAATTCACACGCTTAGCGGCGCCGGTGCTGCTGAAGGATCCTTAGATGCTGCAAATATTCTAAAACCAGCTCTTTCACGAAGTGGTTTTCAATGTATTGGTGCTACTACAATTAAAGAATATCAAAAAATAGAAAAAGATCCCGCGTTAAATCGTCGCTTTCAGCCTATTAAGGTTAAGGAACCATCTATAGAGGATACTCTTAATATTTTATATGGGTTACGACCATCGATGGAAGCTTTTCATAACGTAAGTTTTTTACCTGGAACGTTAAGGCTTGCAGCTGAATTATCTTCAAGGTATATATACGACAGATTTTTACCAGATAAGGCTATTGATTTAGTTGATCGTGTTGCAGCGAAAGAAGTTTTAAAATCAACAACAATTAAATCTCAAACTATTATTTCTTCAATTGTTGATGGAGCATTATTAAATTTAGGAAAACTAAAAAATGAATGCTATAGAAGAGGTGATCTTGCCAGTTTATACATTTTTCAAGAGGTTGAATTTGCTTATAGAAGATTTCTATTAGAGTGGGTTGAAAGTCCTTTAGCATTACCAGAAAATGAAGCGAAAGATAACTTTACACCATTAGCTGAGGATCTTTACAACAAAATTAGATTATCTATATTAAAGCATGTTGATGAATTACTTTTTGCTTCACCAGTATCAAAACAAAAAATAGAAGTAAAAGAAAAGGAAAAAAATCTTTCACCTAAAGCAAATAAAAATATTTTTTCTTCAATATTGATAGCGTTAGCTAATAAAAAGTTTGCTAAAAACTTTGCTCTTAAGAAAAGCTTATATCGTATATCACTTTATCTATTAGAAAATTATTTCTCTTACACCTCAGATGCTATCGCGCCTTTTGCAAAAACAGTTTCAAAAGAGTTTAAACATCTTGAGTTTCAAAACTATTTAATTTCGAAACCTAGCTCTGATTTTCTTTTAGAAGATACAGAAAAGTATGAGGAATTAAAAGTTTTACCAAGTGAAGTGGAAGAAACACGCTTAAAAACGTATTTCAATTTTTTACAAGATTTAAAGCCATTAGTTCGACAAGGGCTTATTGAAAGTTTAACTAAATCAGGTAATTTTAAGCTATCAGAAAAAGAAGCGCAAAACATATATTCGCTTTTAGGCTTTTTTAGCCAGGATATTAAAAATAACTTACTTGCTCAACTAGAAGAAAATGCTACATTTAAGTCTGTTCGTCAAGAGGGAAATATTACATCATTAAAGCATGAAATAAGTGCAGAGGATATTCGTGACCTTGTTTCTAACTTAACGGGAATTCCTTTAAAATCCATTTCAAATGATGAGTCAAAACGCTTATTAAATTTAGAAGAAGAGTTACATAAGCGCGTAATTGGTCAAGAAGCAGCTGTTTCCGCAATTGCTAAGGCTGTTCGAAGATCTCGCTTAGGAATTCAAAACCCGAATAGACCAATAGCAAGTTTTATGTTTTGTGGACCTACAGGTGTTGGTAAGACAGAGGTTACAAAAGCTTTAGCTGTTTCCCTTTTTGGTTCTGAAAGTGATATGATCCGTTTTGATATGTCAGAATTTATGGAGAAATTTACAGTTTCTCGACTTATTGGATCGCCTCCCGGATACGTTGGCTATGAAGAAGGTGGTCAGTTAACAGACGGTGTGCGACGTAAGCCATATTCTGTAGTGCTTTTTGATGAAGTTGAAAAAGCTCATCCTGAAATTTTAAATATTCTATTACAAATTCTGGAAGATGGCCGATTAACAGACACTCAAAAAAGGTTAATACCATTTGAAAATACTGTTATTATAATGACTTCAAATGCAGGTGCGTCAGAAATTCAAAACTTATTAAAAGATGAATTAAACAAAGAAAAAAGTGATATATTAGAAACAGAAGCTAAAACTCGAAATTCATCGGTGTTCTTAGATCCGTATGCTGGAAGTTTAGAGTTTTTTGAATCTCCAATTCAGCTTAATTACATCGAAGACTTACAAAATAGGCTTTCAAATGAATTAAAAGATTCTTATCGTGGTTTAAAATCCTCACAACTATTAGAAAAAGGTAATGATAAGAAAAGCTTAGATAAAAAAAGTACGCCATCAAATGAAAACTCTTCCTTAAAAGAAGCTGTACTAAATAGGCTAAGTACAATATTTTTACCAGAATTTTTAAATAGGTTAGATGATATTGTAATTTTTAAACCTCTATCTCAAAAAGAGATTCGATTAATTTGTAATATTATGATTCAGCAACTTGTGAAACGTTTGGAAACAAAACAAGTAAAACTAAAAGTAGAAGAAAATGTTAAAACGAAGCTATCTTTCGATGCGTATAACCCAGTATTTGGTGCTCGCCCATTACGTCGAATGATAACAAAATTTGTTGAAGATTTAGTTTCAGAGTTCTTATTAAAAAATTCTAGAAATCAAGAAAAAACATTTACGTCCTTAAGAATTTTTATTAATGATAATGAAACAATTGAAGCAGAAGAGATTTAGCTTAAATTCGAGAGTTGGTAGCTTTTAAGCTACCAACTCTCAGCCAAGATAGCTCAGTTGGTAGAGTAGTGGACTGAAAATCCTCGTGTCACCAGTTCAAATCTGGTTCTTGGCATGTGATAAACCTTTATCCTAGGCTAAGCGCCCTTAATTCAGTTGGTAGAATGCAAGTCTCCAAAACTTGTTGCCGAAGGTTCAAATCCTTCAGGGCGCGTACCGGAGGTAATTAATCATGTTAAGAGTTTTTGGCAAGCAGTCACTATTTCTTTTTTTTTTAAGATATCTGAAAAGATAAAATCTAAACGCTTATACATTAATTTATGGCAAAAAAAATTAAAGCATTTGTTAAGTTGGCCTTACCTGCAGGTAAGGTAAATCCAGCTCCGCCAGTTGGTCCAGCGTTAGGTCAACATGGTGTTAATATTGCACAATTTTGTAAAGAATATAACGCTAGAACTGCCGATAAAATAGGTCTAATTATACCAGTAAAAATTACCATTTTTGAGGATAAATCCTATACCTTTGTTTTAAAATCACCTCCAGCTTCAGTGCTTTTGGCTAAAGCAGCAAACATAAAAAAAGGAGCTACTCAGCCAAACCGAGAAAAGGTTGGTCGAGTTAAGGCTGAGCAAATAAAAGAAATTGCTTTAATTAAATTTAATGATTTAAATACAAAAGATTTAAAAAAAGCAATCTCAATTATTGAAGGAACTGCAAAAAGTATGGGCCTTTTAATAGAAGAATAGAAAATTATGAAAAAACTATCAAAACGTCTTAGTATTTTAAAATCTTTAATTAAAAAAGATGCTTATCCTATCTCAGATGCTGTAGCTTTATTAAAAAATTTTCAAACAGCTAAATTTTCTGAATCTGTTGAAGCACATATTTCTTTAAATTTAAATCCAAAATATCCAAACCAGCAATTACGAGCTAGCTTTATTTTACCGAATGGGACTGGAAAAGAGCTAAAAATTGCTGTTTTAACTCAAAATGAAGATATCCAAAGTGCTTTAGATTTTGGAGCTACAATTGCAGGCTTTGAAAGCCTTTTAGACGATATTAGCAAAGGAATTATTACTTTTGATGTTTTAATTACAACTCCTCAATTAATGCCAAAATTAGCGAAATTTGGTAAAATTTTAGGTCCAAAATCTTTAATGCCTTCTCCAAAAGCGGGTACCGTTACCACAAATTTAAAAGAAACAATTCAAGAATTTAAAAAAGGTAAAGTTGAGTATCGATGTGATAAAACTGGAATAGTGCATTTAATTTTTGGTAAAACATCCTTTTCAAAAGAGTTTTTAGAGCAAAACTTAAAAGCTATTTATGATTCAATTGAAAAAAATAAACCTAGTAATCTAAAAGGGAAATATTTTGATTCTTTTTATATTTGTACTACAATGAGCCCATCTATTCGCCTAGATTTAACATCATTTAAGCTATAAGATGTTGACGATTACCCAAAATATCGATATATTTTAAATAATGTATTTAATTAACTAACTTTATGGTAACAAAAATTTCTGCTATTATTGAAAGCTTAAAATCTCTTACTTTGCTTGAGGCTACAGAACTAGTTAAAGAAATTGAAAAAATTTTTGATGTTAGTGCCTCAACGCAAGTTAGCGTTTCAACCCCAATTAACCTGGAGACTGCGCCAAGCACGGTATCGCAAGCTTCAGAAGAAAAGACATCCTTTGATGTAGTTCTAATAGATGTACCGGCAGATAAAAAAATTGCTATTCTAAAAGTTGTTCGCACGGTAACTGGTCTTGGATTAAAAGAATCTAAAGATATTGTTGATAATATCCCAAAAACTGTTAAAGAAGGGGCTACTAAAGATGAGTCACAAACAATTAAAAAAGATCTAGAAGCTGCTGGTGCAAAAGTTGAAATTAAATAAAAACTTAGGCTACCAGCTTTGACACCATTTTTTAACTTATACTGAATACTTTAGCTATTCTAATTTTTTTATTAATTTTTAAAGCAATTATTCATTGCTTTAAAAATTAGCTTCATGAAGCTAGTTTACATGTAAAATACATCGATCTAGCAAAATAAATTTATAATTTTATGTAAAAATTTATTAAAAAGTTACTTCAATATTTTAAAGCTAAGTTTTAGTAATAACTCATATAAATTAAAGACGCACATAGGTTAGCATTGCCCTTCGGGGCAATGCACAGGCGTTGTAATTTTTTGATAAGCACTATAATCACCAATTAAGCTGAATTTTTTAGTTAATGTTTTTTGCGTTATGTGCAAAAATTATGGCCAATCCCATCTCTCCACCACTTAATATAAAAATTCCACCTAAAATATAGCACCAAACTTGAAAAGCTACTTTCGCTTCAGGATTTGAAGTTTTAATAGCACAATATGATGTTATCAGCGCTCCAAAGCAAGAGCTACCTCTAGCAGCCGCTACAGCTCTTGATCGAACTGGTAGGGTTGAATTCATAGATGTAAAAAAACATTCCTGAATATCTATAGTTGCTCCTAAAATAGAAACAGCCCAAGATGTTTTTTTGATAAATTTTTTGATAAATGGACTTTTTGTAATTCTTTGAACCCATTGAATAATAGTTCTTCTCATAATTTTAATAAAAATGATTAATAATAACGTTTACTTTTTTATTGTTTCTTAAATAATAAATACAAATGATAATGTTGGTAATTTTAGAAAATTTTACCAACTTTTTCATTAGTAGTAGAGTTTTCGATTTTTAATGTTGATACTGGTAAATTTTGTAATTTTAGCTTGTTTTCAACTTCAACTAAAACTTGATAAATTGCATCAAAAAGATCCTCTACTAGAATAATTTTGCTTAATTTATCTGTTGGAATAACAGTATTAGTTACTTTTATAGAAGATTTAAAAAATTCTTCAAAATTAAGTAGCATTGCAACAATATCAACAGAATCTGCATCATATTCATCTAATAAACTTAAGTTCATATTAATAGATTCTATATCTGTAGAATCTAATTGTTTGTTAATTACTTGTTTTACAAGATTTTCTAATTCCTCTTTACTTATGCTTTCTAATGCCCACTTTGATTTCCATTCTTTTGTTAAATTTGTCATAATATTTTTTTTGATTATAATACTAAATATCATCAATTGCATCCCCTCAAACTTTTCACTATTTAATTATACTAAAATATGTTGACAGAAAACAAGATTAAAGATATATTATTTTAAAATAATGCAAGTTACGGGATGTAGCGCAGCTTGGTAGCGCATCTGCTTTGGGAGCAGAGGGTCGTAGGTTCAACTCCTACCATTCCGATTTTGAGTTTTAAATTTTAAAGTTAGAGTACCCCTAAGGGAATTCGAATCCCTGTTACTTCCGTGAAAGGGAAGTGTCCTGAGCCACTAGACGATGGGGGCAATTATTATTATTTTCTTTACAAATTATATAAAGTTCGGAAAATATTGTCAAGTACGTAAAGCTATTTTTTAAAAATGGGTTACCTGGGGATCGAACCCAGAACTTACCGGTTAAAAGCCGAGTACTCTACCATTGAGTTAGTAGCCCGTTTTTTTAGGATAGTTTTAAATACCATAACTATATTATATAATTTAAAATTTTTTTTTTGTCTACTATTTTGGTTGTATAGATTAAGAACATTACAAATTATAAAATACGGGACCGACGGGGCTCGAACCCGCAACTTCCGCCGTGACAGGGCGGTACTCTAACCAATTGAACTACGATCCCAAAAGGGGAAAAAGGGATTCGAACCCTTGGTGCAAAAAAGTATGCACAATAGATTAGCAATCTATCGCAATCGACCACTCTGCCATTTCCCCTTTTTGACTCAGGTTGGAATTGAACCAACGACCTGGGGCTTATGAGTCCCCCGCTCTTACCTTCTGAGCTACAGAGCCTTTTTAATTATTATAGCGTTTATTTATTACAAGATCAAGATACGGTATGCTTTTGCATTTGGGAGGGTAGGAATCGAACCTACGAATAATGGAGTCAAAGTCCATTGCCTTACCGCTTGGCGACATCCCATTTCTATATAGATGAGCAAGGAGGGATTCGAACCCCCGACTCCGTAGTTCGTAGCCACGTACTCTGGCCACTGAGTTACATGCCCATTATAAAGCATCTTTCTTGATACGATATATTAAAGCTTAAATTTTGAATAAAAATTGCTTTGTCATCAATTTTTACTCAAAAGTGTAATATTTTTTAATCAGATGTCGAACAGTATTTGTAGGGCTTGCACCATTTTTTAAGTAAAAAAGAAGACGATCTTTTTTCAAGTGCAATAATTTTTTAAATGGATCATAATAACCAAGATCCTCAATGCTTTTACCATCTCTTTTTGCTAGGTTTAGCATAAGTACTAATTTATAAAAGGCTTTCTTTTTTCTTCCAAGTCTTTTTAATCGAATTTTTAACATAAAATATGTAAGTAAATATGTAAGTATTTAATAAAAAAAAAAATAAAACTATTGCCTTAAGTTAATTTGGCAAAGCGTTTTGTAAGCGAATTAATAAAAGTAGCTTCAAAAAGCTGATAAATTTTAGAAAAATTTCAAGGGATTCAAAAGCGATAAGGCCTGAAATATCAAACCCATGTCCTCCTACTCGCGCTGGTGGAAAATGCTTGCGCCAAAAACGAAACCAAGGATCAGTTAAAATTCGTATTATTGATAATGGCCATTTGTATGGGTTAAACAAAGGTAGCTGATCAAAAAGAAGCTTTGTATACAGTAATCCTTTATAAAATTTTCCTAATATATACAGCAAATTTGCTAGTTCAATTAAACTTTCTAATAAAAAAATGTAAGAAATAGGAATCTTGCTGTTAGTTTTGCTTAATGCTATAAAAAAGGATATCTTCACGTTTTTATTTTAGTATAAATAAATTATAGTTTAAATATATCTTAAAACAATGAAATAAGGCAATAGTAATAGGTTATAAATTTTATAAGATATTACTTCTTCTTAATTTTTTTGTTATATATTAAACATAAAGCTTGGAGGTATAAAAATCTAATCATATGAATAAAAAGATTTTAGATGCATTTTCTAATTCCTATAAGTACGGCTTTCAAACGAAAATTAAAAAAGAGTACTTTCCAAAAGGATTAAATGAAAATATTGTAAATTTAATTTCTGAAAAAAAAAAAGAGCCAACTTTTTTAAAGAATTTTCGCTTAAACTCTTTTAAAAAATGGAATAGTATGAGTATGCCTAATTGGGCTAACTTAAAAGTTGAATCCATTAACTTTGATGAAATTAATTATTACTCTGTTCAAAAAAAAAAAAAGTATAGTTCTCTTAATGAAGTAAATCCAGAGATATTAAAAACGTTTGAAAAGTTGGGCATAAGTTTAAATGAGCAAAAAAAATTAGCTAATGTAGCCATAGATGCAGTTTTTGATAGTGAATCCATTGCAACTACATATAAAGAAAAATTGGCGAAAGCGGGCGTCATTTTTTGCTCAATATCAGATGCTATTAAAGAGTTTCCAGAGCTAGTCAAAAAATATTTAGGTCTAGTTGTTCCATCTGGCGACAATTTCTTTGCGGCGCTAAACTCTGCTGTTTTTAGTGATGGGTCTTTTTGTTACGTACCTAAGAATGTAAAATGTCCTTTAGAGTTATCAACTTACTTTCGTATTAATGATACAGAATCAGGTCAATTTGAGCGAACTTTAATAATTGTTGAAAAAAATGGTTCACTAAAATACCTTGAGGGTTGCACAGCACCTCAGCATAGCGAAAACCAGCTACACGCAGCAATTGTTGAGCTTATTGCTTTTGAAAATGCTACGATAGAATACTCAACCGTTCAAAACTGGTATAGTGGGGATAGTAATGGAAAAGGAGGAATCTACAATTTTGTAACAAAAAGAGGTTTATGCCTAGGAAAAAAAGCGCAAATCTCATGGACACAAGTAGAAACAGGTTCTGCTATAACTTGGAAATATCCTAGCTGTATCCTAGTGGGGGATAACTCTTCTGGAAAGTTTTACTCAATCGCCTTGACAAATAATTATCAGCAATCTGATACTGGAACTAAAATGATTCATCTTGGAAAAAATACAAATAGCCTTATATTATCGAAAGGTATTTCAGCTGGCTTTTCTAAAAATTGTTATCGTGGTCTTGTTAAGATTACATCAAAAGCAAATTTTTCACGAAACTTTTCCCAATGTGATTCTTTCTTATTAGGTTCTTCAACTTTTGCTTCAACATATCCATATATTGATAACTTCAACTCAAGCAGCGTAATTGAGCATGAGGCTAAAGTATCAAAGCTAACAGATGAACAACTTTTTTACCTTACTCAACGAGGTCTTTCAGCAAACCAAGCGGTTGGATTAATAGTTAACGGTTTTTGTAAAGAAGTTATGGTTATGCTTCCTATGGAATTTGCAAGCGAAGCTGATAAATTATTAAGCTTAAAATTAGAAGGAAGTATTGGATAATTTATTAACTACTTATGAGTATTTTACAAATTTCAAATTTAGTTGTGCAAAATAAATCTAAAAATATATTAAAAGATTTTAATTTGCAAATTGAAGAAAACCAAATTCATGTAATAATGGGGCCTAATGGCTCTGGAAAAAGTACATTAGCCAAAACGTTAGCAGGTCATCCGGATTATATTATTTCTAATGGAAGAATAGATTTTTTAGATAAAAATTTGCAGCTTTTTAACGCTGAAATGAGGTCTAAGGAGGGATTATTTATGGCATTCCAAACTCCTCCTGAAATTTCAGGCCTTACAAATTTTGACTTTCTTCATTTAATTTATAATGAGCATCAAAAACATTTCTTAAAAAAGGAATTAAGTCCTATTGAGTTTCTTCCAATTATTTTAAAACTTTTTGAAAAATTAAATTTTAATAAAGACTTTTTATATCGAAATTTAAATGAAGGCTTTTCCGGAGGTGAAAAGAAAAAAAATGAAATTTTACAGCTATTAATTCTTAATCCTAAGCTTATTATTTTGGATGAAATTGACTCTGGTTTGGATATTGATGCTTTAAAACAAATTTGTATGCTCTTAAAATCAGAAATTAGAAGCTCTCTCTTAGTTATTACTCATAATTCAAAAATTATTGATCTTTTAAATCCGGATTTTGTACATATATTTTTTGATGGGAAAATACAAAAAACAGGTGGTGCAGAGCTTGCTAATTTGCTTGATCAAAATGGTTATAATTTTTTTATATAACCTTTATTAATAATTTGGCTAAGCTTGTTTAGCCAAATTATTATTTAATTTTTGTTTACCAGCTAAGATTCGTTTTGAAAGATAACTTAGTATTAAATCAATAGCCGCTGGAGCATCATCATTCCCAGGAATTGGATAGGGAATCAAATCTGGGTTACAATTTGAATCGACAACACAAATTGTAGGAATACCTAATGCTTGGCACTCTGAAATTGCTATGCTTTCTTTTATTTGCGAAGTAAAAACAACAATATCTGGTAACGTTGGCATTGTTTTAATTCCTTCAAATAAGCATTTTAATTTTTGAAGTTGTTTATAATTCTTACTTCTTTCTTTTTTTGATAATATCTGTGGATCGGTATTTAAATAATAATTTTCTAACTCTTTCAATTTTAAAATTCGCTTTTGTAAGGTTGACCAGTTTGTAAGCATACCACCTAACCATCGAAAATTTATGTAAAATATTTTTCCTTCTTTAGCGTATTTGGCTACGCTTTCTGAAGCGACTTTACTGGTACCTACAAAAAGAATTTGCTTCCCTTTACTAGCTTTTTTTTCTAAAATATTTCCAGCAAGGCGCAAAAATTTAAATGTTTTTACTAAATTAAAAATATGAATACCATTTTTTTCACCTAAAATGTAGGGAGCCATTTTGGGGTTCCATTCTCTTGATTTATGCCCGTATTGAATACCTGCTTTTAAAAATTGTTCAATAATTAAATTTTTGTTAGTTTCTTGTATTTTCATAGTAGTTTATAGGTTTATAATAATATAGGGTATCTAAATAATTTTTTGAGTTAATAAACCCAGTTCCTGCTGGAACTAATCTGCCAAAAATAACAGACTCTTTTAGACCACGAACCCAGTCTTTTTTACCTTCAACCGCTGCCTTAGTTAAAACAAGTTTAGTTTCTTGAAACCCTGCTGCAGTTAAAAATCCTTCTTTATGTAAAGCGGCTTTACTTATAGGAAAAAGCATTGGCTCATAAAAAATATCTTTTCTTTTTTCTTCGTCATAAAGCTTACAGATTTCAGAAATCAAGGAAAATGATATTGTCTCGTTAGAATAAAAAATTTCATTATGACAATATTTTATTTTAACTTTTGAGGTTAGCTCTCGAAGTATAAGTTCGATATGATTATTAGCTATTTCAACACCTTGTGATCGATATACACTTTGGATTGAGTTTAATAAAATAAGATGAAGTTTGTAAATACTTTTATAAGTTCCTAGCATTAAAGATTCTAAACTTAAGTGATAGTAGAATAAATTTAGAAGTAAAATATGAACATCTACAGTTCCTTCGGTTACAAATCGTCCAATATCAACGAATTCAGATATTTTTATCTTCAGCTTTTCGGATTGAGCTACAAAATGGGAATAAGATGTATCTAGGCGTTGTAAAGTATGTGAAGCTAGCTTTTGCTTTGATTTATTTAAAGTAAGCTCTTTTTCTAAGCCTATTAATACGCTAGGAAGTATATATTTCACTTTCTTTCGCTTTGAAAATTGTGAAATTAATTCTAAGGCATCTTTATTATAAAAATCCTTATTAATTTGTTTTAAAGACAAATTGCTTTGTTTAGAAAAAAGTGAAAATTGAGGCAAACGAATAAAAGATGAGACACTAAAAGGTAATTCAAATTTGTTTAATAGAAAAGGATAGCTTAATGAATTACTTTTGTCTCGTGAGTGTAAAACTTCTAATTTTTTAAATTCTAAAGCTTCATGACCTGCTTTTTTATGAATCAATAACTTTTTAATAGGGCTAATACCTCTAAAAAAATTAAGTAAAATATATTGCCTTTTTTGAACTTTTCGGAGACTCCTAGGATCATTAGCATTTAAAGCGAATTTGCGTGGCTTTATAGCAAAGCTAAAGTTTTTGGAACTCTCAGAAAGAATTTCCACATCGTAAATAAAATTTTTTGAAAAATGTTTCGAAAATCTTAAATTTTCCTTTGCTGGATTTGTTTTCCAATTTCCTAAAAAAATGAATGGACTTGAAAACAATAAAGCTGGTTTTTTCGCCTTTCTAGCCTCTAATAACTCTTCAATTTTTGGTAAACCTTGAACTATATCTTCACCCTTTTGTTTTGCAACTAATAAGTACGCTAAAACGTCATCTTTTTTTAAAAATTTTCCCTCTAGTTTTGATAATAAAGCACCTTTTGGAACTGATAAAGCGACAGCATTTTGGTAAACATGCTGAAATCCATTTTTATGTAAAAGAATACCAGAGCTTGGTGACTGAATTGTTGTCCCTAGCAGCTCTTTAGGAAAAATTATTTTTTCTTTTTTTTCAAGTTGATAACTTGTATCAAAATTAATTTTCCAAGTATCTTTTTCGGTTATATAGAAAAAACTGTGCTTGCTAGCCTTATAAATTTTTGAATTTGTTTTTACTTTATATATTTTTCCACTAATATTAGGATAATAATAATAGTAACCTATCACTGTGTGAGGATCCAAATATTGATAATTTTTTAAAAAAATTTCAACTTTTCCTTTTATTAAAGATTCAATATTTAAGCCAGTTATATTTAGCTCAGCTTTTTTTAAGTGATTTTTAATGATAAGTTTTTTTTTATCAGAAGACCATAACGATATACCTTGAAAAGGCATTACAATTTTTGAGCTAGCAAAAGCATTATTTAATGATAAATGGTTTCTCTTTAAATTCTTTGGATACCACAGAGTTGAATAAAGCTGTCCTCTTGCAAGCCATATTACATTATCTGATTTTCCTTTTGTTAGTTCATTAGCAAGATATACCTGTTCATATATTTTATCATTTAAAATAAAGGCATCAAAAGGTGCTCTAATTGGGTGCATTTTTTTTTCTGATAAATATTTAGTTTCACGCCTAAGCTCACTTAGAATTTGTCCCTTCTTTATAAACTCGGATTTTTTAACATATAAGAAGGAAGATTTAGGTATAAAAACTTCATACTCTTTCCCCTCCACAGAAGTAATAGTTGCTTTTATATCTTCTAATAATAATGGAACCATTTTACCACTAATAGTTCTAGCTAATGTGGCTTTAATATTTGCAGGTAAGTTCAATAAACCTGAAAATGGTGACGGCTGACTTTCAAAAAATTGACCCATGAAAACCCCTCCTGTATGAAAAGTTCTCATCGTTAACTGTGTACCAGGCTCACCAATGGATTGAGCAGCTATTGTTCCAGCTGCTAGGCCTAAGTCGATAATTTTACGATTTGCTAAATTCCAACCATAGCAATTTTGGCATATCCCATTTTTTAATTTGCACGTTAGCGCTGATCTGTAAAATAATAATAAAGGACCTTTGGTTTTTAGGAACTTTAGATATTCTTCGCTAAGAGATTTTTTAAATGGTAAAAAAGATATTTTTTTATTTCCCAAAGTGCGTATCTCAACTAAAGTTTTCCCAATTAAATCATTTGAAAATGAGTCGTGATTTAAAAAAAAGCTTAATTTTGAGCTAGTTTCGCAATCAATAGCTTTTACTGTAATGTCTTGAGCGATATAAATTAGTCTTCGAGTTAAATAACCTGCATCAGCGGTTTTTAAAGCCGTATCAACGACTCCTTTTCTAGCACCATAAGAAGAAATAATATAATCTATGGAACTTAAGCCTTCACGAAAATTTGCTTGAATTGGTAAATCAATAATATCCCCTTCTTGGTTTACCATTAGCCCTCGCATACCAATAACTTGACGCACTTGTGACATATTTCCTCTTGCTCCTGAAAAAGCCATAATATGCAAAGAGTTTAAAGGGTCATTGTGTTGAAAATGTTCAATTATTTTAGCCTTAAGAGCTTCAGCACCTGAGTTCCAATTATTAATAATATTTTGAAAGCGCTCAACGTCAGAAACTAAACCTAAAGACCAGTTTTTACTGATAGTATCAAAATCTGTACCTATTCCTTCAATAAGAGCTTTTTTAGCAATTGGAGTTTTTAAATCATCAATGCTAATTGAAACACCAGAAGCCGTTGCATAATAAAACCCTATCCCTTTCAAAAAATCTCCTAAATTTGAGGCTTGCGAAAAATTCAAAAATTGAAAGCTTTGTTTAATAAAGCTTTCTAAGTTTTTTTTTGTTAAGGCTTTTGTAATAAACATAGTAATTAAAGTTCTTTTTGATAAGTACTTACTCCTAAATTAAATAAAACTCTACCTGGAGTTGTTTCGAAATAGCAATCACTTAAAATATATTTGTTTTCGTTGATCAAATTACCTACAAGAACTCCTAAATTTGTTAATAGATAAACTCGTCTATTTATTGCTGAATTCGTCAAAATTTTTAAAATTTTGACACCAGCTTTCCATAAAATAAAAGAAGTATCTAAAATAGACAACTCGTTCTTATCAATATAGTATGAAAATTTTGAGATATCATAACGAATAAAAATAGGGGTTTGCAAGTTTACTTTTTTATTCCCTAAAGCTAATAAAATTTCTTGTTTGCTTGCAAAAATTTTTGGTTTCAAACTTGGATCCTTTTCTTGCATATATGTTAGGTAATAAGCTCCAATTACAATATCTTGGCTTGGTTTAACTATGACTTCTCCATTAGCTGGTGAAAAAATATTAGCAGAAGTCTTTAAAAAGCTTTTAATTTCCAGTTGACTTGCTGAATATAGTGGCAAATGAATAGCCATTTGGTCACCGTCAAAGTCAGCATTAAATCCAGCACATACTAAAGGATGAAGTTGAATTGCATCTCCTAAAGTAATTAATGGGTCAAAAGCTTGAATCCCAAACTTATGTAAGGTTGGTGCTCGGTTTAAAAGAATACTGTAGCGCTGGCTTAGTTGAAATAGCAAAGACCAAATTATAGGTTTATTTTTTTCTATTAATAACTTTAAAAATTTTCTATATGAAAACCCTTTATAAATTTCAAGATTTAAGGGTGCTAAACCTTCCTTATTTTTTTTTTGTTCTAAAGCAACCTTTAACTCTAATAATAGTGAAATAAGAAAAGGCTCAAAAAGAGTTTTAG
This sequence comes from Poteriospumella lacustris, assembly GCA_008000375.1. Lineage (NCBI taxonomy): Eukaryota > Chrysophyceae > Chromulinales > Dinobryaceae > Poteriospumella > Poteriospumella lacustris. The sequence goes on from SMOI01000222.1 coordinate 32,998, forward strand.
CTATTTCGAAAGGTAACCCACACTGATTCATTTTTAGTTCTGGACCAACAACTATAACAGAACGTCCTGAATAATCAACGCGCTTTCCTAAAAGAGTTTGTCTAAATCGACCCTCTTTTCCTTCTAGAATTTCCGTAAGTGTTCTTAGAGGGCGATTATTCAATAGTATTTGGCGCTGCTTAGGCATTCTTGCATTATCAATTAAACAATCGACAGCTTCTTGAACTGATTTTGCTATTTGCGATCTGAACATAGAAAAATCATCATTTCTTGCACCAAACATATTGTATGTAAAGATACGACGTGTTCTTAAAATAATTAAGCGATAAATTTCATTTAAGTCCGCACTAATTAGTTTTCCATTTTCAAGTTCTTGAAGGGGCCTTAAAGTAGGGGGTAGGATAGGTAAATGCGTTAGCATCATTGAAGATGGGTTAGTAGAAGTTGCTAAAAAGCTTTCCAAAATCCTTAAACGCTTAGTTACTCTATTATGTTCGGTCTTTTTAGAGCCAAAAAGAGAAAGTTTATCTCGTAATAAAGAAATCTCGTCTTTTAAGTTAATATCTTCTAATAATGAGTAAATAATTTCACTGTTATAACGCTTTCGGTATTTTCCAGAGTATTTTTGAATGTAATAATCGGTCAGGATGCTTTTTCCTAATTTTTCGTAATAGTCTTCTTTTAGTAAGGCTTTAGGTGAATTTGAAAATGCCTTATTTTGAATTCTAGTTGCTCGGTTAAAAATTTTAAACAAGTTTTGTTTACTAAATTGGCTTAAAAATCCTGTTTTTTTTTTTGTAAGAAACTTATAAAATTCCTCAAAATCCTGAATAATTTTATCATCAAAATTTTTAGTATTATAATACGCAGGCCTTGACCTCTCATAAAGATTTAAAATGCTTAAAAGTCGCTCAATTTGTCTTAATAGATTGCCCGATTTTTTTTTTAGATTTGGTACTCGTCTTTTTAAAAATTGCTCAAAATTATTTTGACCTTTTTCTAAAAAAATTGAATTTAAGGTATCGAGCCTATTTTCATAGCTTAAAATTTTTTTCTTACTTACAACTAGAAATGCTTTAAACTCTTTGAGATGTTCGCGTCGATATTTTGCTAAAGAAGAAGAGAAAAAGCAAAAATCTACGCATAATTGAGGGTGAGATTTTGCTGTCTGAGAGTAATAATATATCGGGTATAAAAGGTTCTTTTCTTTTGAAGAAAATTTGGAAAACTCAAAAGATTGGTAAAGATCTTTATAATAAAGGGTACTTTCTAAAGCTTTTCTTGGTATTTCCAAAATTTGCTCTATATAAGATGGTCTTCCTCTTAAAAACCATATGTGAGAAACGGGTACAAATAATGAAAATGTCCCCATTCTATATCTTCTTACTCTTGATTCCGTAAACTCAACATAGCAACGAGGGCAAGCAAGCCCAAAACCTATTTTTTCATATTTAGTTCCACAAGCACATATTCCAGTTTTTAATGGTCCAAATATTTTTTCACAAAAAAGTCCTCCTGCAACTGGCAAAAAGTTTGTAAATTTTACAGTTTCATTATTCGTAACTTCCCCAATAATTTGTTTAGTTATCTTAGGCTCTAAACGGTTTCCTAAGTTAACAAAAATTTCTCGTGTGCTCCAAGAAAGAATTCGTGCAGGAGAAGCTATGGAAAGCTTAGCGTAATCAAAAGAACTATAAAGACTATCAAGTTGTGTTAATAATTTTTCTGTTTTTTGCAACTCTAATTTAAATTTTTCCCTTTCTAAAAGCTTATTAGTCATTTTTTTTTAATAGGTTTTATAGTAAAAGCTTTCATATTCTTTTTAAAATTTTAGAAATTAAATTAAGTTTCTAAAATTTTAAAAAGAATCGATTTTTGTTCTTCAAAGTTATCTTTATTGCTTGAAAAATTCTCATTGCTTAAGGCCTCTAAATTCCAGTTGGAGCTTTTTAATCTATTTAGTTTAAAACGTAACTTTAGTCTATTTTCTAAAAGGGTAAATATTTTTATTTCTTTTCTATTAGTTTTGCTTACGTTACGAGAATTTATTGTTAAAAGAGGTTGAAACTCTGTTTTAAAAAATTGAAAATCAAGACCAAGTGCATTTAGCTCTCTTATTAAACTAATCAGAGTCTCAGAAAAATTAGGATTAGGTTTTTCTAAATAGTTACCGCTAGAAATTGCGCTGTATAGATCATTCCTTCCATCAATATCATCAGATTTCACAGTTAGCAGTTCCTGTAAAGTATTTGCACAGCCGTAAGACTCTAGAGCCCAAACCTCCATTTCACCAAAACGTTGGCCCCCGCTTGAAGATTTACCTTGAAGAGGCTGTTCCGTTATTTTGTTATAGGGTCCTAAAGCGCGACTATGAATTTTATCTTCAACTAGATGAATAAGTTTTAAAATATATGCAGCACCTACCGTTACTGCATTATCAAAAAAATCTCCAGTTCGCCCATCTCGTAAATAAAACTTACCTGGACTTTCCGTATTATAAAGCCAGCTTCTATTTGGCTTAAGGGAAGCTTCTTTTAGCTTTTGAATTACGAGTACTCGAGATGCTTCTGCTCCAAAAACCTCATCAAAAGGGCGAATTTTAATATTTTTTCCTGAATACATCATTGATAAGCCAAGAAGGCATTCTAAAAGTTGGCCTACGTTCATACGAGATGGTACTCCTAAAGGGTTAACTAAAATGTCTAAAGGGCGGCCATCTGGTAAGCACGGCATATCGTTTAAAGGTAAAATTCTTGAAATCACGCCTTTATTTCCATGTCGACCAGATAATTTATCACCAATTTGAATTTTTCTTGACTCTACAACATAAATTTTTAGAATAAAAACCTTTGTGAAAGCAGAGCTTTCTTCTTTATTATTATTTAAAGGAAAAATTTTAACATCAATAACTTTACCTTGAGACCCCATAGGAAATAATAGGGAAGTATCTTTATAAGATGTTACGGAACCTAGGCTTAGGTTTTTATTTTTTCTTTCATTTTCCTGAAGGTTACATAAACGTAATAAAGTTTCAAACTTACTTAAGCATTTAATTAAAATTGGGCTAAAATTTGGCTTTTGGTAACTAGTAATATTTGTTCTAAAGAGTTTATTTTTACTATGTAGCAGCGGTGCTATTTTTAAATATTCTTTGGAAATCCAATTTAAGTTACTTAATTTTTCATTTTTTAATTTTAAGTAAAGCTTTGGCAGTAAAACTTTTGAATTTGCAAACTCTTTTCCCGTCTTTTTATTGTTAATATAACGAGATATAGTTTTTAAAATTCGAGTTTTTTTTGCCAGTTCTAGCATATAGAAATTTTTATAAACTTTTTTATAAAAAATATAAGAAATTAGCTGCAAAATTCGTGAAAGGTAAGTTCCTACTTTTTTATATTTTTTTATTTCAAAAGTTAGTTGATTATAAAAACTAGTTAAAAATTTTAAAGAAACTTTAGACCCAGATTTTAAGTATTTTTTACAAGTAAAAATATAGCTATTTAAATATAGAAGCTTAGAGTAATTTTTAGTTAAACTTTGAAGGTATCTTAAAATTTTTTGAAGTTTTATTTTTTCTGATGTTAAGTTATAAAATTTTAAGATTTTTGGTACTTTAATTTTTTTTTTACTAGTTATAGCTTTACTAAGCTTTGCTGCTACAGGTTGTAAATCTTCAAAAAGTTTTTTATAGCTAGACTTTTCTTGCAGCTCATCTAAAAGTTGAATTTTTGAAACTAAAATATCGCCACCTTTTAAGCTAGAACCAATTTTTATTATTCCATTAGTAGACAAGTTTCTTCCTAAATATCCCTTTGAGTCATTAGTGTAAAGACCTATTTTATCTTTTCCAACAAGGTACTCCAAACTTAATGATAATTTTGAGTTGTAGTTTGAAACTAATAATTTTTTGCTTTCATGAATTTGCCTAGCTAGTTTGATAAATAAATTTTTACTTTCAGAGGAATTTAAAGTTTTAGATATTTGTAAATTTTTTATAAAAGTTTTTAAACCTCGAATTTTTCTACTAAATTTTAATAAGTAAGTTATTTTTTGAAGTGTTGCTTTTGTAAATTTAAGAGTTGTTTGATAAGTGGAAATATGTAAAGATGTTAAGATATCATCAGTAACTAACTTTTCACTAATAACAATAGCATCTTCGTAATTATAGCCTTCCCAAGGTAAATAACCAATTAATAGGTTTGTTCCTAAAGCTAAATCCCCATTAACTGTGCATGATGAATCGGCAAGAATTTGCCCAGCGTAAATTTTTTCTCCCGGCCAGAAAATGGCACGCTGATTATTTAACGTTTCTTGATTCGAACGAGCATTTTTTTTAAGCTTATAGTGTATTTTTTGGCCATAAGCATCACGTATTTGAATTGCTTCAGAGGATGCAAAGTCGACAATACCCTCAACTTCACTTTTTATAGTTAAACCGGATTCTTGCGCCACAAGGGGTTCAAAACCTGTACCAACAAAAGGTAAGCTTGGAAATAATAAAGGGACCGCTTGGCGTTGCATGTTTGATCCCATTAAAGCACGATTTGCGTCATCATGTTCAACAAAAGGTACTAAATTAGTTCCTACTGATAAAACTTGTAAAGGTGAAAGAGCACTAAAGGTAACATTTTGTGGCTGTGACTCTGAGAAATAGGACCCCTCTTTAACTGATACGGAATTTGCTTTAATGAAGTTTTTGCTATCTAGTATATTATTTGCAAAAGCTAATCGATAATCTTTTTCTTGATTAGGATTTAAATAAAAAATCTTTGTTTTTTGTAAAATTTTTCCTTTTTCAACTAAAAAATAAGGAGCTTCGATCCAACCATATTTGCTAACTCTCGCAAAGCTTGCTAAAGACATGACTAGTCCAGCATTTTCTCCCTCTGGTGTTTCTACTGGACAAATTTTTCCATACTGGCTTGGATGAATATCGCGAATTTTTGTTCCAATTTTATCTCTTTGTAAGCCATCAGGCCCAAAAACGGAAATTCGACGTTTATGAGCAAGTTCTGCTAAAGGATTTATTTCATCAAAATATTGAGATAATTGGCTTGTTAAAAAAAATTCTCGCATACATCTTTCTATAGCTCTTTTTAAAATACTAGATAGCGCAAAGTTTTTAAAATAAAAAGAAGAGTTATTTTGTGAATTTTTGATTAGAGATTTGGAAGTTGTAAAAATATCAAGAATTTGAGTTTCAGCAGATTTTGGGTGTTTTAACCAACGAAACATTGCTAATCTAAACTGGTTTCGGATTAGCTCACCAACTCCTCGGATCTGCTTATTTTTTAAGTCATCAATATCATCCGAGCTTAAGTTTCCTTCCCTTAATTGAATCAAAGAATCAATAATTTTTAAAAAGTCTAAACCTGTTAAATATTTCGAAGCTAAGGGCAAGTTTAAGCCTAGCTTTTTATTTAGACGGTATCTTCCTAATTCTCCTAAAGAAAAAAAGACTTTCTCTTCTGACTCATTGGCTATATGCTCTAAAATATTAGTAAGTAAGGCTTCTTTTTTAACAAGCTTCTCAGATTTTAAATTAGACCAATCTTCATTTTGATAAGGGGTTAAAGTATTTTGTTTCCCGGAATTTAGTAAAAAAGATTGATTTAAATAGTCTGGAACAGAAAGCTTGTCTGGATATTTTACGCCATCTAAAATTTCCTCAATTGTAAAACCTAAACTCAGAATTAAATCAATTAAAAATAGTTCGTTCGACCCATCTTTAGCCTCTTTTAAAACAGGTATTTCGCGCCAAAAATTTGAATCTATTAGATCTAGAAAAATATCATATTTTAGCGCAGGTTTAGTAATAGTCTTAGTTGTAGCATTTTCAATATCATTTTGTTTTTTTGCGATGGAAGAGCTATTCTCTAGCCTAAATTTTGTCCATAGCCAATTATCTGAGATAAAAGTAGCTGAATAGATTGTTTTTTGTGAGCTTAAGTACTCTTTTTTGAAGTATATCCCAGGGCTACGGACAATTTGATTAACAACAACTCTTTCACAACCATTTACAAAAAAACTTCCATCCTCTGTTAAAAAGGGAATTGTTGCTAAATAGAAATATTTTTTAACTAGAAATTTTGATGCTCTAAATTTTGCTAGCTTTGTAGAAAGTTTTACCGCTTTTACCCCTTCTTTTATTTTTTCGTTAAATTCTTTACCTAAAGGCTTATAAAATTTTTCAGAAACTGAATCAGAAGGTTGAAGAATTTCCCCTTGCACATAAATATTCGCGCAGTAGCTCTCTTTTTTTCCATAACAAGTTTCTAAACTTTTTAAAGGCCCCTTAACTTTAATTTTAGCAGGATATAAATAAAAGCTAGTATATAAACTTTCGGACTGATTCTCTAGTCCTACTAAACTTTTAGAGCTAAGAAGACTATGATTATTTAGCGAAAGTAAAATAAAAGGATTTATAATTATGGAATTTAGCTCTTTGCTTATTCCCTCAACAAGAAATCGATAAAAACTTGCTCTCTGTATTTCGAGCAAGTCATTTATATTTGTCAGAAAACTATTTGTTATTTGCTGATTCATATTAGTTAAAATTAAAAAGAGATGTTTTGGGTTTATTAGTGCGTACTTAATACTTTTATTTTTTATTAGGCTACCGAGGTTTTTTGGGGGCTAAAATGCGAAATCTGTTTTTTTAAAAATAGTTTTAATCTCGACTTTTTTCTTGCAACGGTATTTTTGTGTAAAACGTTATGGTTTACTGACTTATCTAAAATGCTTTCTAATTTTTGAGATAATAATAATAGTTTGCTTGTATCTAACGTTGTAAAAGCATTACCTTTTTTTACTTTTAAAAAAGAGGTTCTTATTGTTTTAAATAAATATTTAATTAATGAGGTATAACGTCGATTTAAAGTTTTATTTCTTAGGTTTTGATTGATAATTTTTTTCTTTTTTTCTTTTTTTGTCATGAAAACTTATATTTTAGATTTTTTTAACGTTTGCGCTTACAAAAGAATTATACTAACTAAATAAAAAAAAAGCTAGAAATGTTATTATTTTTAAAATTTCTTGGTATAATCAACGTAATTAATAAAAATTTTAATCATGGCAAAAAACAAAGGTCCACGAGTAATAATAACTTTAGAATGTCTTGACTGTAGAACTGGTACTGAGGCTAAACGTTCGGAAGGAGTTTCAAGATATACAACAACGAAAAACAGGCGAAAAAATTTGGATAAGCTTGAACTTAAAAAATATTGCAAATATTGTAACAAACGAACATCTCATAAAGAAATAAAATAAGAATGGAAAAAAAAAATTTAAATAATATACAAGCATCTTCAAACTTTTTGAATGTTGAAAAAAAGCGATCAAAAGGAAATTGGAAACAACGATTAGTTGAAAGGCGATTTTCTGGGAATCAACTTGAAACCCCTGAAATAAATCGAAAAAAGTCTAAAGCATTTAAAAAAAGTTTGCTTTATATATTTTTTTTGAAAAAATTATTAAAAAAAGGAAAGCAACAAATTAGTTATATAAACTTACCGTTATTAAAAGTTTTTTTAACAAAGTATGCGAAAATTAAACCAAGACGCAAAACGCATATTTCGCTTCAGCAGCAAAAGAGTCTTGCAAAAAGTATAAAAAGAGCTAGAACAGTGGGTCTTTTACCTTTTATTACAAGAGTAACCATAAAACGTTCTTTTAAAAAACGAAAAATTTCTACAAAATGAAGTTTAGTTTAATCAAAAATTTATAAAAAGTATTTTATATAACCATAAATATGGTTATATAAAAATAGAGATTTTAAGCACTTGTGGCCGAGAGGTTAAGGCAATGGACTCATAATCCATCTCATCGCTGGTTCGAGCCCAGCCAGGTGCATTTTTTTAGCGAACTTTTCGTAGATAGTACAACTTTGAACGTCTAACTTTTAAGTTTGCCCGTTTTTTAATTTCTAAAATATTAGGGGAGTTTAAAGGAAAGACCTGCTCTATTGCTACACCTTGAACTACCCTGCGCAAAGTAATGGTTTGGCTTAAAATTGAGTTTTTCTTACATATTATGATACCCTCAAACGAATTAACTTTTTCTTTTGAACCCTCATTAGTTTTATATGATATTCGAACAATATCACCAACTTCGAAAGCATTGGGTTTAAAAGCGCTGTTTGAGCTATACATTTTTTTTACATGCTCTAATAAATTTTTAGAAGTAGATAAGACCATAATTTTAAAAATAAAATACTTATCATTAATTATGATATAATAAAAAGAAAATTACAACTTTTTATTTATTTATGCTTCCAAACTTCTCTCAAGGAAATTTTTTTAACTTAAAACTTGATTTTAATAACTTTCCGGATCTTCATGAAAAAGTTAAAATTTTACTAGCAAACCCAAAAGTTAAAGAAAAACGACGACGTAATCTAGCTAACTTTATTTTTAATCGCACATTACAACAATCAACATATTTTGATTTCTTTTCTCAAGATTCTATAAAAAGCTTAGTTTTAGCAAAAAAAATAGCTCAAATTTTAAAAGAAAGAGAAGTTTCAGAGGAAACTTTATTTTTATCTCTTTGTTTAAATTCGGATACTAGTATTTATAGTTTAATAAAAAAAAACAATATTGGAAATGCTTTGATAATAAAAGGTTTTTTAGCTCAAGAAAAATATAAAGAATACCCATCCACTTTAAAAAAAAATATAGAGCAAAAAATTGTTGAAATGCTATCAAGTTTCTTTTTTAAGGATGCCAAAGAAATTGTAAAACAGTCTTTTAAATCCTTCTTAAATAAGCCGGTAACAAGCTTGTCAAAAATATTTTTAATGAAGCGATCAGTAAAGAAAAAAAAATCAAAATTGGTTTCTAAATATTTTGCAAAGCTACTTTTTCTTAGCAAATCTTTAAAACAAATTACGTTTTCATCTGCATCTTTTCTGTTTTTCGAACAAGCTATGAAATTAGCTAATGAAAAATATAAAACTCCTACTATTACTACTGATGTTCTAACACTTTTATTATTAGAATCTTCAAAAATACAAAGCGTAATTAATCAAGTTGCTAAAATGCCTTCTCTTTTAAAAGAAATGAAGTACATATTAATTAGATCATTATATGATAACGAACTTGCAATAAAAGATGAAAATGATAGAAATTTACATTACTTCTGCTATCTATTAAAAATAGGAACCTCTGAGCAATTTTTTCATAAAGTTATTCAAAAACAAGACTTAATTTTAACAGGCAACCTTTCGTTAAAAGCTTTCTCTATTCGAGATTTTCTAGTTAAGAAAATGATCCGTATTAAATTTCTCAAATTAATTGAAACTGAGGTAATTAAAAGTATTTTTGTAAATTCTTTATTGCGAACATATAAATATTACATTTAATTAAAAACTTTTTAAGTTTAGTTTTATTCAGCGATACAGCTGAGTATATGGTAGGTGTTGCCAAGTGGTAAGGCAATGGGTTGTGGTTCCATCATTCGCGGGTTCGATTCCCGTCATCTACCCATACTTTTTGTTTATTTTGACGCGAAATCTAATTAGCTGGTATATATTATATAAATATTAGTTTTTATAAAACACATGGTTAGATATTTAGGCCCTAAATTAAAAATTATTAGAAGACTTGGTATTTTACCGGGACTAACTCAAAAAAAGTCTACCTTAAGGAAAAAAACTCCAGGGCAACACGGTAAGAAATTATCTTTACAAAATACAAGGACATCATTATCAAATGACTATAACGAGAAGCTTTTAGAAAAACAAAAGCTTAGGTATCATTATGGCTTAACAGAACGCCAACTTCTTGGGTATTACCAAATGGCAAAAAAAAAAAAATCTTCAACGGGCTCTTTATTGCTAAGTTTTTTAGAGTCTAGATTAGATTGTATACTTTTTCGATTAGGGTTTGCTCCGACTATTAATGCAGCACGTCAGCTTATTAGCCATCGCCATATACTAGTTAATAATTTCCTAGTTAATATCCCAAGCTTTTTATGTAAGCAAAGCGATATTATTAGTATTAAAAAGAGCCTAAGATCCCAAAATATCGTTAAAACTTTTTTTGAAAAAAAATCTAAAAAACGAGATCTTATTTTAAAGCGTGCTAAACAAATAAAACTTCAAAATATCAACGAAAAATATTTAGCAAAATTTTTATTACCAAGCCATTTAAAAATAGAAGAAAACCCTTTAAGAGGACATGTTATAGGTTCATTAAAACGAAAAAATGTAAGCGTTCATGTTAACGAGCTAAAAGTTATTGAATATTATTCTCGTTAATACTTTTTTTTAACGTACTTAGGAGAGTTTTTTATACATTATTATTATAATGGGGATAGAGGGATTCGAACCCTCACGGCTATTTGAGCCAGCAGATTTTAAGTCTGCTATGTCTACCATTCCATCACATCCCCTTGTAAAAATTTAAGTCAAACTTTTAGCTAATTCTATTATAAGAAAATAGTTTGAAATTTTCCACAAAGATGACATCCAGATTCGAACTGGAAAATGAAGGATTTGCAATCCAAAGCCTTACCATTTGGCTATGTCACCATAGCTTATCAGTTGAAGATTATAGTGAGTCTTTTTTTCATTTTTGATTAGCTATAAAATCTAATGCTTATTTTTTTCTAATTACAAAAACCCAAAGATGCCTAAATTAAAAACAAGAAAATCCGCTTCAAAAAGGGTAAAAATAAAAAAGTTTTGCCTTTTACGAAAAAAAGCTTTTAAAAGTCATTTGTTGGCTCATAAAAGCTCAAAAAAAATAAGAGATTTATCAAAGAAAGTTAAGGTTCATACTGCTGATGAAAAGGTTTTCTTCTTAATGAATCCTTATTCATAATAACCTAACAAATTTTATCTAGTAAATATTTAATATGATTCGCGTAAAACGAGGAAATGTTGCTTTAAAAAGAAGAAAAAAATATTTTCGCCTAGCAAAAGGCTATGTTGGCTCAAATTCTAGACTGTCAACTTTCGCGGCAGAGCAAGTTGTTCAAAGCTTACAATTTGCTTATATTGGTAGAAAATTAAAAAAACGAAATTTTCGCAAAATATGGATCTATAGAATTAATGCAGCAAGCCGTGCTTTGTGCTCTACATATTCTAAAGTTATTGGAAAATTAAAAAAAGAAAATATCTTTCTAGATCGAAAAATGTTAGCATTTTTAGCTTTTCAAGACTTTAAAGCTTTTAAACTTTTGCTTAATGCTTAGAATATAAGCAAAAGCTTTTAACTTTAATCAACTAATTGACAATAAAAGAAAATGTATGTAATAATGAAATTTAATTTTTTATTACTTACTTCTTATGCTGGTGTAGCTCAATTGGCAGAGCGCCTGACTTGTAATCAGGAGGTTGAGAGTTCAACTCTCTCTACTAGCTTTTTGAACATATAGGTAATACTTTCAGTTTTTAGTAGTTTTTACTTTTACCAGCTAGATTTTTGAAGCCCCGGAATTAATCCTTGATGAGCCATTTCTCTTAAAGCATTTCGTGATAGGCCAAAAAAACGAAAATACCCTCTAGGTCGACCAGTTTTCCAGCATCTATTTTTTAATCGAACTTTTGAACTATTTTTAGGTAGTTTTTGAATTTCTGCAGAAATTCTTAATTTTTCATCAATAGATATACTTTTTTTTAGTGAATTCCTTAGTCTTAGCCTTTTAATTGCATATTTTTTAACTAAAACTTGTCGCTTTAGTTCTCTTTGTAGCATACTTTTTTTTGCCATAAAATTTTAGATTTAAGTAAGATATTTAATTGTTAGATAAGCTCAAAATGCTTTAGTAATATAATATCATAAAAAGAGAACTTGTAAAAGCTTTTTATAGCCTAAATATGTGTGTTGCTAAGGCAAAAACTAAAAGAAAATATAAAAAGGGTTGATGCCCGAGTGGTTAAAGGGAATGGATTGTAAATCCATCGGCTTAGGCCTACATAGGTTCAAATCCTATTCAACCCATTTTTTTCTTGCAAATCATCGATATTTTTCAAACTTTAAAGCTTTTTTTTTTTATTTT
>SMOI01000222.1:47500-52794 GCA_008000375.1 Poteriospumella lacustris
GCTAAATATTCCTAAACATCCGATAGTGAACAAGTACCGCGAGGGAAAGGTGAAAAGAACCCCGGAAGGGGAGTGAAAAGAACGTGAAATTGCAAGCTTACAAACAGAAGAAGAACGACTAAGCGTTTGACTTCGTGCCTGTTGAAGAATGTTCCAGCGAGTTATAGGTAGTGGCTTGGTTAAAATAAAGATATTGAAGCCATAGTGAAAGCGAGCTTGAAGAGAGCGTTTTGTCACTATTTATAGACCCGAACCCGTTTGATCTAACCATGTCCAGAATGAAACTCAGGTAAAACTGAATGGAGGTTCGAACCGACTAATGTTGAAAAATTAGCGGATGAGGTGTGGTTAGCGGTGAAATGCCTATCGAAAACGGAGCTAGCTGGTTCTCCCCGAAATGTATTTAGGTGCAGCGGTTAAGATTATAGCGTAGGGGTAAAGCACTGTTTCGGTGCGGGCGGGTAATACTGTACCAAATCGAGGCAAACTCTGAATACTACGTGTACACTTAACTAGTAAGACTATGAGGGATAAGCTTCATAGTCAAGAGGGAAAGAGCCCAGACCATCAACTAAGGCCCCTAAATAATTTCTAAGTGATAAAGGTAGTGAAAAGGCTCAGACAACCAGGAGGTTTGCTTAGAAGCAGCAATCCTTTAAAAAGTGCGTAATAGCTTACTGGTCTAGCAATTTTGCGCCGAAAATTTACGGGACTAAGAAGTTTGCCGAAGTTATGGGATATAATATTTTTTTATATCGGTAGGGGAGCGTTCCATTATAGGTTGAAGTATTAGCGAAAGCGAATATGGACGAAATGGAAGTGAGAATGCTGGATTGAGTAACGAAAACATTGGTGAGAATCCAATGCTCCGAAATCCTAAGGTTTCCCTCGGAAGGTTCGTCCGCGAGGGGTTAGTCAGGGCCTAAGATGAGGCTGAAAAGCGTAATCGATGGATAATGAGTGAAATATTCTTATACTCAATAAATTTGGATCGAGTGACGAAGAAGGCTAGATGGGCCGGGTAGTGGTTACCGGTTTAAGCATATGAGGTTATGAGAAGTAGAGAAAATACTTTGAGCTAAGTTGCGAATACAAGACTTTTAAGGTCAAAGCCATACGATGTCATACTTCCAAGAAAAGCTCTAAATCCGCAAAATTTATTGACCTGTACCCTAAACCGACACAGGTAGGAAGGTAGAGAATACCAAGGAGCGCGAGAGAACTCTCCTTAAGGAACTCGGCAAATTAACTCTGTAACTTCGGAAGAAAGAGTGCCCATTAATCGTGGGTTGCAATATCAAGTTCCAAGCAACTGTTTAGCAAAAACACAGGTCTCCGCAAAGTTGCAAAACGACGTATGGGGGCTGACGCCTGCCCAGTGCCGGAAGGTTAAAGAAGTTGGTACGCATGCTAGCGACTGAAGCCCCGGTGAACGGCGGCCATAACTATAATGGTCCTAAGGTAGCGAAATTCCTTGTCGGGTAAGTTCCGACCCGCACGAATGGCGTAATGACTTGGAAGCTGTCTCAAGGAGAGACTCGGTGAAATAGAAATGTCTGTGAAGATGCGGACTACTTGCGCCTGGACAGTAAGACCCTATGAAGCTTTACTGCATCTTGAAATTGGCTTTTGATTTTTGTTGCGCAGAATAGGTGGGAGACTATGAAATTTTTCTTCTGGGAAAGATGGAGTCATCAATGAGATACCACTCTACACAAATTGAAATCCTAACTTTAATCCGTGAGCCGGATAAAGAACAGTTTCTGGTGGGCAGTTTGACTGGGGCGGTCGCCTCCTAAAAAGTAACGGAGGCGTACAAAGGTTTCCTCAGATCGGTTAGAAATCGATCGATGAGTGTAATGGCAAAAGGAAGCTTAACTGTGAGACAAACAAGTCGAACAGAAACGAAAGTTGGTCATAGTGATCTGACGCTGCTGTGTGGAAAGGGCGTCACTCAACGGATAAAAGTTACTCTAGGGATAACAGGCTAATCTCCTCATAGAGTTCCTATCGACGAGGAGGTTTGGCACCTCGATGTCGGCTCATCGCATCCTGGGGCGGTAGTACGTCCCAAGGGTTGGGCTGTTCGCCCATTAAAGCGGTACGTGAGCTGGGTTCAGAACGTCGTGAGACAGTTCGGTCCATATCCGGCGTGAGCGTTAGAGTATTGCGAGTGGCCTTTCTCTAGTACGAGAGGATCGAGAAAGATATACCTCTGGTCTACCAGTTATTCTGCCAAGGGTAAACGCTGGGTAGCTATGTATAGTTTGGATAACCGCTGAAAGCATCTAAGTGGGAAGCCGTCCTCAAGATGAGTACTCTTAGGCTGCGGATAGACTATCCGCTTGATAGGAATCAGGTGCAAAATCAGCAATGGTTGTAGCCGAGATTTACTAATAGCCGTAAAAGCATTTTTTTTTTTTGCACAGTGTTTATAGCGTGCTGGAACCACATCATCCCCATTCCGAATATGTTTGTGAAACGGCAAAGCGGCGAAAATATTTTACGAGAGGTTGTATGAGAAAATAGCACAATGCTGTGACTTTTATTAGTTAAAAAAGATAGAACTATGAGTAAAAATTTAGAAAAAGAGCTAGAAGGATTCAAATCTGAAATTTTAGAAATTGATGAAAACTTAAAAAAAATTGAAATCAATCTTAAAAACTTTTTACGTCTTTCATCCAATTTTGATATAATATCTTTCAAAAGCAAGAAGAAAATAAAAGAGACTAGAAAAATCAATTCTGACTTTATTGATTACGAATAAAATATTTTAACTAAATTGTGGCAAAGGATGTATCCTTTGCCTTTTTGCGGGTGTGGCGTAACTGGTAGCCGCGCTAGACTTAGAATCTAGTGAGTATATCTCGTGAGAGTTCAAATCTCTCCTCCTGCATAAAAGAGTTTATCTTGAAATTTGGATAAGGAATAAATCTTTTTTCTTCATTTTTGATATATAATTATTAAAAACAAATAAAATATGAAATATTTAATCTTATCAATATCAGGTAAACAAATAGTTATTAAACCAAATCGATGGTACGATCTTGATTTTATTAAGGAAGCTAAAAAAGGAGATCTATTAGCTTTTAAAAGAATTCTTTTATATCGTAATGAAGAAACAATGCAAATTGGAAAACCTATTATTTCTAAAGGTTTTATTGTCGGTCAAGTTATTCAGCACATTGCAGGAAAAAAATTATTAGTATTAAAAACAAAACCAAAAAAAAATTATACGAGAACTTCTGGACAAAGAAAAAAGTATACTCGCGTACAGTTTGCTACTTTTTAAAATTTAATTAAGCTTAATTAGTTCTATGGCACATAAAATGGGAGCAGGAAGCACGAGAAATGGTCGTGACTCCAAATCGAAGCGTTTAGGAATAAAATGTACCGGAAATCAAGAAGTTAAAAAAGGTACTATTTTAGTTAGACAAAGAGGAACAAAATTTAAAGCGGGCCAAAAAGTTGGGTGTGGCAAAGATCACACCTTATATGCCTTAGCTGACGGGTTTGTTAAATTTTCATCCTTAGGCTTAATAAATATAGTTTCAAAAGAAAGCCTAAAAGTTGAAAGAACTTAAATTTAGGAAAGATTTTCTTTTTTAAAAATTAAAAATTTATGTCAAAACATACTTTAAATGGTACAAAGCGAAAAGCTTTAAGAACGTCGGGCTTTAGAGCCCGAATCGCAACAAAATCGGGTCGAAAAATTTTAAAAAAAAGAAGAGATAAAGGTCGAGCAAAACTGGCAATTGCTTAGGCATTGCTAAAAAGGAGAGAGTGAGATTCGAACTCACGGAACTTTTTTTTAAGTTCATCTGATTTCAAATCAGACGCAATCGACCACTCTGCCATCTCTCCATGAAAGTTTTTTATTTATGTCCATTCTTATGGATGGGCATTTTTATATATTTTACTTAATAAATTTTTGATTGTTCAAGAAGTAGAATAGTAAAAAGGTATAGCGGAGAATGGACTTGAACCATTGGCCTTCGGATTATGAGCCCGACGAGCTACCAACTGCTCTACTCCACTGTTCTAAGCATAAAAACTTAAACAACCCTTATATATCGATTGTAGCTATTTAATAGTTAAATGTCAAGCTTAGCGTAATTAAAAAACCTTCTCTTTTTAATTAAAAAGAGAAGGTTTTTTTAGCATTTTAGTAAGTTATCCTTTTTGCTCTGGCGCTTCTTTTTTAATTTGTAGCCAAAAAGCCACTGAATCTGGAATTTTTTGTAGTAAAGGATTTGGAAAGACTGGAAGCCTTTTAGTTACGGCTCTTATATAAGAATAAATATAAACACAAAAATAAATTGCAAAAAGACTTAAAGAAAATTCTGCAGCAAATGAGCGATCCACTTTTGCTTGAAAAATAGAATCATTCTCAAAATTACAAAGAATATCCCACCAGTTTATAATGCAATTGAATAAAAACTCAAGTGTCATAATATAAAGAATATTATATCGTACTATAAGGGAAAATTTAAAAATATGAGGCCTTAAAACAATAAATTCTTGAGCTAATAAATAAAAAATATAAGTTCTATCTGGGTTTGAAAAAAAGAAACCAAACGGGGAATATACAAGTTCGTGAAAAAAAGGTAAAATTTTGTAGATCTCGCCTACTGAGCCTGAAAATGTTAAACAAGTAATTAAAAGTTGAAAAATAGCTAAAAAATAAATGATGGTTAATTGAAAAATTTCAAAAAGCCTGCGATTTTTTTCACCGATCGCAAAAATGATACTACTTAATTGTGAAAAAAGTTTTTGAATTTCGTTTAGTATTTTTTTCGTTTTTTGAAAGATTTTACTAAAAATTGTTTTAGGTTTTTTTTGTGTTAATTTGTTTTTCATCGGAATATTGACTTAGTTCTATAAAACATTTATAAGATATAAAGAAAAGGAAATCTTTTTTTAGTTTGTCTTTTGAAAAATTTTAATGGAAAAGGAAATAAAAAAAAAAATACAACAAATAAAGCAACATTCAAACTCCTTAAAAGAAAAATCATATGAGGAGCTAGTTGAACTTAGAAATAACCTTTTTAAAAAGTCTTCTTTGCCTAGTGAAAGTTTTTGGTTTGCTTTTGCTCAAGAAATTTCTTCAAGGGTTTTAAATCTTCGCCCTTTTAATGCGCAGCTTATTGCTGGCTTAGCATTAAATCAAGGCCAAATTATTGATATGAAAACAGGAGAAGGGAAAACGTTAGCCTCAGCTCTTAGCTTATCATATAAGTCACTTGACGGAAAGGGGGCGCATTTTATAACTACTAATGAGTATCTTGCAAAAA
>SMOI01000223.1:0-20307 GCA_008000375.1 Poteriospumella lacustris
ACGACGACGACTACGACGACTCTGCTGTCTACCTGCTACTGTACTGGTAATGCTCAACAGCCGCTGGGACGTACACAGTGTGGCTGATTGTGATTTATTTACATTGACACTGCAGACAAGCGCACTTGCCATCATTGGATTATTTCAATTTCCCGGGGGCTGTCCGGCTCAACATGGTGTTTGATGATGCTGGAGCATTTCCCGCTGAAGATGTACCTCCCATGGGCCCCGCTGCGGACACTGCCTTTTGCTGTTGTTGCCGTTGCATTTGACGTTGAAACAGCACCAATTTGGCTTTGCTCAGCGGTTCAGTCGCATGACTTGCACGGTTACCGCGACTGTGCACCTGAACAAAGCAACCGGGGTTACCCATCCACGTGCGGCTGCAGTAATAGTCACCGCATTCCACGCAAATCTTGTCCGCATCTTCTCCACAAATGGTGCAGGGAGGAGGAGGTGGAGGTTGGTTACTCGCGGATCGTGGAGGTGACGACGGTGAACGACTCACACGACCCGAGGCGGTGCCAGCTCCAGAACCACCTCGCGAAGGCGACGGTGATCGCGACGACGGCGCTGCTTGTGCCAGTGTTGGGCTTCGAGCACGACTACCCCCACTACCACGCCCACTCGCCATGACCCCCGCCGAGGAGGAGGCCGCCGATGCGCCAATGCGCTGTCGCGTTCGTGGATCGCGAATCCCCGCCGCAATCTCCGCGTCCTCGCGGGCTTTGTCCTCTTGACGTTGCAACTCGGCCAATCGTTGTTGTTGTCGCTCATATCGCTCCATGCGTTTCGCTTGGTATTCTTGTTTCGTCACACCGCACGACAACGTACGCAGATGACGGAACTCCGTGCATTCATCACATAACTTCATCGTACAGGGTGCACCGCGTGGACATTGATGCCCCACTCGATAGTGACACAACGGACAATAGACTTCTTGTTTCTTGTTCCGAATCTCTTCACGGCAACGGGTGTGCTTGTGTTTCCGCTTCTGTCCTTTCGTATGAAAGACCTTGAAACACGGCTCACAATACTCCACGCCACAATCCAAACATTGATTGTCGACGGGGGACGATTGACAGACCGTACAGACGTGTACTTTCGCTTGGAACCCTTTCCAAATATGCAATTGTCGTTTGCCATGCCCATGGACTTGTTGATAGCAATCACGACAATAACACTCGTCACATTCGGCGCGTAGTTTGGTGAACAAACTGCGAATGCTTTGCAATTGCAACGGAGACAACGCTGAGTATTTCAATGTCTCCGCGGCGGTGGAATGAACTTTGGAGGTGGACGAAGCATCCATCGCGGCCGCCATGACGGTGGAGGAGAATAACGATGTTAGCGAAGGTGCGGCTCCCGTGGGTGATGCCTCGCCACGGACGGCAACTGAATCCAGCAATGAATCGTCACCGGTCTCTGCCAACACCTCTTCGATCAACGTGATCAAACGTGTCTTGTCTGCACCACCGGTACCGCGATCGTCATGAACCAAGGCCGCCAAGTCTTCGTTGTCCTCCGCGGTCAACTTCATCGATCGACTACTACCGCCACCGCCACCGCCACCAAGACCATCGAAACCGTCGCCATCGTCAGCGTCCTCACCATTCGTAAGTAACAACAACGATCGGGACTGCGAGACATAACCCGGTTCAAACTCGGACGATGCTGTGGGAGACGATGGTTTGTTTCGCTGATGCGGCGACCGTTTCCGTGACGGGGACGCCGCAGGTGACACCGTCGCGTCGGTGCCACGATTCGTTGCATTGGCAGCCACCACCGCAGTCGTCGACGCGGGGGATAACGTACAGTCCATAACCACTTGGCGCCAATCGGCCAACGTCGCTTTCTTCAATCGCTCGCAGAGCAAATCCACATAGGCGTCACTGTACAGACCTTGACACTTCCGTGTCGCGGGCGCGTTACATATGCAACAATGCAGATAAGGAGCCGCATCGGGGCCATCGCTATTCAGCGATTGCCCGTCACCACCGGTGGTGGTACTAGGTTCCCCATTCATCGTCAGCAATGGCATCGTCGTGTTGCCGCCATTGTTGCCATGGCCACCCGTGGTGGCCACGACGACATACCGATGCGGTCCATTGCGTTCCTCTTGATCCGCCGGGTGGGCCTTGGCATAACAGGGCAAACAATAATTCGTCGGTTTGGTGACCGTCACCGTCGATGACGACGCTTGTGCGGCCGAATAAAACTCCGCGGGAGCGGCTTCGTGACGTAAACAGTCGAGACACAGCTTCACACCCAGCCGCGTGTCACAGATGTGGCAACGTGTATTCGGGGGAATCACCACCGATCGACTCAATTCCAAGGCCTGGGCACTGCCATCAACCCTCGTACTTCCATTGGTCAAGGCCAACATGGGATCGGATTGACCAGTGGTATAATACATACGACGTGCTTCATCCAACGATGGCCAAGCTTGCATCAACGCGGCAGAGACGGGATGACGGACCAACGGACGATAGGAAACATCTGTGGGGGGTTCCACGTAGGTACTTTGCGCCGTCACGTAGTTGTAGTAGTACAACGTGTTGTATTCATGGTGCCAGAGCTGTTCCCACGGTGAGGCTTGTTGCAAGCGTAAGAACCGGGCCAAACGGTAGGCGAAATACCGACGGGCCGTACGTTGAATGGCATCGATCGCTTGACGACGACGGACCAACAGCGCTTGGAACTTCTTCGCTTTCAAATAGCGTTTGATGTGCCGTTGGAGAATGAACGCCGCACGGTACATGTCGAGCACGTATTGTAAGACGTCACGACGCAACAGCCAAGCGGCTTTGGCTTCTGGTCCACTCTGCTGATGGGGCGACGACGCAGCAGTTGGATTGGCCGCCGCCGCCGCCGTCGTCGTCGTCATTGTCGTAGCTGCAGTGGTAGCAGTGGTAGCAGTGGCCGCTGCTGCTGCTGGAGCTGCCGATGCACCAGGGGTACCGTCCATCGTAGTAGGCGCCGCGTTGCGTAACTGCACGATATCGTCGGCCTGCTGCAACTTGTGCCGAATGAAATGCCGCCATTTCTTGAGCTTGAACACGGCAAAGACCGCCGCCACACGCATACAACCATGACGATACACCTCATACACGCGACGTTCTTCGGCTTGCGTACTGCACGTGTGACGATCGGCGAGTTCCAAAATCGCCTCGCGGGCTTGATCGGGGTGATCCGCGTATTTCTTCAAATACCAATCGATTTGCGCGTGCGTCAGGGGGAAATGGGTTTCATTCAACAACGTATCCACCGCTTTCTTCGTCTTGGTGGAACTGGTTTTGATTCCCTTGAGAAACTTCTTGAACAACAACGTACTGGACTCTTGAATGCATTGAGACAACGAGCGAGGATCTTCGGGGCTGGCGTAGTAATTGATCAACGCCAATTTGTTGTCCCGTTCGTAAGGAAGGGTCTTCTTCCACCAGGCTTGGAATTCTTTCAAATCACGGATATGTTGGGCTTGCAAGATACCCAACCGATCGAATTCTTCGGGTCGTTTCGTCGCGATGTCTTCAATCGTCAACGTCCAGAGACTCTTGCGCATGTCGCGATAATAATCGCGAATCATTTCGGCGATTTCCCAATACCCCGCACGTGTCAGCAGTTGAATACACGTCAATCCTTCCCATTTGTACCCGACGTAGGCCATCCGTGAGGCCCGGTAAATCAATTGTTGCACATAGTCGGGAACCGCCAACGTGTGGACATAGCGTCGAATGTGCATCGTCGCCTTGTGTAAATGCCAACGTGCTTGAATCCGTTGTACCATATTGATTTCGGCGGCGGAATAGAAAGGAGCTTGGGCATGATCCCGTTGTTCATCTCGTTCCGGATGATAATAGACCGGTTCCGCACTGTTGGGCGAGGAAATGATTTGCCATCCCATGTGCAACGCCCGACGTGTGACCCGCAGGTTGACTTTGATCATGATTGGTCCCAACGGATCCAACAAATGCAACAACGATGGATGGCGACGTTGCATGGCTTTGCTGATCAGACCCATGGTACGCCCTGCGACGGCTTCGGCTTCAGCTTGAGCGGCGGCTTCTTCGTCGCGATGATGATCCGCATAAAACGCCAACAGCAGTTTTTCTTGTTTCTTTGACAATGCGGGCGAGGCGGTGGACAAATTGTCGAGGTCGTCTACGGCGGCTTCCCCACCATCGATATTTCCTTCTCCAGCCGCCGTCGCCGTCGTCTTCTTCGTCTTCTTCTTCTCCTTTGTGTTGGCTTTCGTCGCTTTCGTCTTGTCGGTTGACGCAGCTTTCTTGTTTCCGTCGCTGTTGCCCCGACGTTGCTTCGTCGTCGCCTCTTTGGCAGTGTCGTCACCAGTGACGACGTCTCCGGGCGGATTATCGCTGCTGCTGCTGCGACGCCGCCGACGACGACTGCTCTTCTTCCCTGCTGTGTTGCCTTCTCGCGTCGCTTTGGTCGCATCGTATTGCGGTGCGACGGTCGATGTGTCGTCGTCGTCGTCGTTCTCCATCGATAGCACCGAGACGTCGTCGTCACCGCCGCCGCCGCCAACTTGGCTAGTGACCGTCGCTGCATCTTCTCCACCACCAAGCGAGCCGTTGTTCCCCTCGTCGTCGTTGTCGTTGGCCTCGTCGTCGTCTTCTTGATCGTCTTCGTCGTCCTCATCGCCGTCGTCGTCGTCGTTGTCGTTGTCATCGACGTGTTCTCCTGTCCGTGCTGCTGCCTTGTGGGTCGTTTTGGCCGCTTGAAACGCCTGCAACCGTTGATGGAACTTGATCATCCGATCCTTGCGCAGTGCGGTGTAATGCTCGTGGCGACGTCGCACGAGGAATAGTTCCTTCAACAACCGCTCCCGTTCGATCAGCCATTCGGTGAGATAGGCGGCGTTGGGGCGGATGGCATCGCGTCCGAGACCATATTCCTTCTCGTTGTCTTCGTACGTCACGTCAAAAACGGGTTCCACCGTCGCCAAATCGTGGACACAATGAATCTGTGCTCGATAGAACAGTTTCCGATGTCGATAGCGACATTCCACTTTGAATCCTACGCCGTACGGGAGATGGCGCAGGCGTTTCACGGGTACGTCCTTGGTGATGATGCCCTTGAAATTGCGAATGTCACAGAGCCCTTCTTTCAAACGAATGCGAAAGACCACGACAATCTCGTACGCCAATTGCTCAAACCATTGCTTCCGTTTCAACAAGAAATTGTCCATCGTGAGCGATGAGGAGGTGGCATTGCCATGGCCGTGACCGTGGCCATGACCGTGACCTTGACCGTGACCATGACTCGTGGTGCCGTAACCCGTTAAGCGATGACCGTGCTGGTTGTGACTTTGACTGGCAGCGACGATGCCTGGTTTGGGTGGGAAATACAAGGCCCACATACCGGGTATCAGTGTCGGCGACGAGGTGAAACGGTAGTTCCACGGCAACGTGTCTTCCAGTTCGTCTTCGAGTGATTTCTTCGCCGCGGCGGTTGGATGAGGATGCTTGGTGTCTTTCTTGCCGCCTCCCCCACGTTTCTTCGTATCTGCATGAGCATCCGACGATGGACGAATAAACGACAACAGCTGTGTCACGGGCGACTTGGACAGCGACGACGACGACGCCGCCGCTTGTTGATCAAACATCGACCGTAACTCCACGACACACGCTTTCAACGCCTCGCGTTGTTCACGCAACATCGCTTCTTCCATCGCCACAATCCGTTGGCGTTCTTCTTCTTCTTTCGCCAAACGCCGTTGCCAGGAACGTTCAATGTGTCGTCGGGCGATGGCTTGAATCCGTTTCACCGCCAAATGCTGGCCAAACGTGTAAATCGGCATCTCGTACGTCGCTTCCCCGTGCTCGTCGACGTAATACGCATAGCCACTCGGATCATCGTAATACGTTTGAATATGGTATCGAGGAATATACGCGAGCATTGCTTCCGCTTCAAATTTCCGGCTACGGGCGGCCATGATCAAATTGTTGTAAATCTTTTGCGCGACTTCGCGTCGACGGAGCTTGTCCCAAATGTCGCGCACTTTGTTCGTCTGTTGCTCCGTGATGTACTGCGTCGTCACTTCCGCCAAAAACGTCCGGCGTTTCTCGGCTTGGACGGCCCGGCGCATCGCTTTGTTGTGCCACGCATTTTTCAACGATTGAATACCCAACGTCAATCCATGGTATTGATCGAGGACATCCAGGTACAGGCGTGTGGAGGATGCGAAATATTCCAAATCCAAGTATTTGTCCGCCCCGTGATACGGCAATTCGACACAATCGCTGGGGGTCCATCGACGTACCAGGGTCTCGTCGGTGAAACCTTTCTTCTGTGCCCCGTCGGCGGCAGATAAATCGGCGGCCACCCCGGCTTCTTCCAAGGCGGCAGCGGCCGCCGCGGTGAATTTCCCTTTGCCTTGTTGTTGCTTCGCCGCTTTGAGACGTTGCAAGCGCAGCGTTTGTTCGGCTTTTTTCTTCAAATAATCGGCTTTCCGCTTGAAGGCCGCACCTTTGCCCACGGCTTTCTCCAATCGACCCGCAATGGACCCACGGGGTAGCAAATCAAAGGCACGATCATAGGCCATTTGCACGACAGCCAAGGCTTGTTTCATTCGATCGGTATCGAATTTCAACCATTCGTCAACCTGGCTGGGCCCATTCACAGAGGCGGGAGGTACTTGACGAATCGATTCCAACGTCGACAACACCGCCGCGGATTCCGGGGCTTCCGTCAATGCACGCATGATTTGTGCCTTGGTCACCGGTTGTACAAACGAACGGAAGGTGTTGTAGTCGTAAAATGCGTTTTCGACAATTTCGGTCGCGACGTTGGTCGCACGGGCTTGCAAATGGCGACCGAATTTCTTCAAGAAAAAAGAACGAATGCTCTCAATGGCTTCCTGAGGCTTGCAATATTCGGGAAAACTCATAATCGTACACAAGGCGGCATAGTCTTTGCGTTTCTTGGGGAACAAGGGAATGGTGACGACATTGAGAATCGCTTGCAAATCTTGCACGGGAATCTTTCGTTTCTTGGCGCCGTTGTCATCGTCAAAGTCTACGGCCCCATTGCCACCGTTGCCATTCCCGCCGCCTCCACCACCTCCGCCACCATTGTTCTTTCGGCGCGCATTGTTGTTGCTCACCACTCCACCATCTTTGGCATTGGCACGTTTTCGGTTCTGTGCCATGATGTACAGTTCGGTGAGCTTGTCCATCGTCAGGGTCTGCAATTCCGTCACAAATTTGAAATCTCGTTTCGGAAACAGTTCCAAATATTCGTAATACCCCAAGCGATACAAGAAATCGGAGATACGCATACCAATACGCGGATCACGGACATGATACACACTTTTCAATTCGCGTCGCACGGTGACCAGGATGTCATGTACGCACGTACAGAATTTGAATGGATTGGCTTCGATACGTTTCCGAGCCAGTAACTCCTCGACGGCTTGTAACAACATACCTGATTTCCGCCAAAACCGTTGAATGGTGATCACGGCGGGAGCTAATTTGGCGGCATATTGTCGACTACGACGTACAATGGCCCGTACAATGAAACCTCGCATCAAGGCTTGTACCTTGATCACCAAGCCGATGTGATACCGAACAATCGCAGTCACACGAAGTTTCATGGCTTTGTCAATGAAACCGTTGACGGCACGCTGCACACCTTTCATGATGTGATCTTTCTTCATACGTTTCCATTTCTTTAAGCCATGCAAGAAGCGCCAATTCTTTTGAATCAGTAACGCGGCACGCGTACGTTTCACCCACCGACGATCCCAGACGCCCTTCACAATCGCTTGAATCCTCAAGGCCGCATGATGCCGACGTTCCGCGAAGGCATAACGTTGTCGTTGATCGCGTTGTCGTTGACGAAGCCACAAATGCTTCAACAACCGGCGTTTCTTTTGTCGCCACCACCAGGCTTGAATCCGACGGGCCATGACATGTCGACGACGCAACAAGCCTTTCACCCAATGATGCAATTTCCGCGACGCCCAACGTTGTTTGCGCAATCGCTCGGCATTGCGGAATCCCAACCGTCCACGATACCAACATTGCACTCGAATGACATTGGAAATGACACGATCCCAAAACCGTTGTCGATACAACCGTTGAATCCGACGGGCGCATTGATAGCGACCCATTTTCGTCGCCAATTTCTCCAGCGCAATGTCCTGCGATTCACGCTCCCGCAAGGCACACATCAAGAAGAATGTATGAAAGGCGCCTTTCTTACGGTACCAATTCCGTTGAATCACCAACGCTCCCCATTGAATCATCCGCTTGTACATGCGTTTGCCCCGGTGTTTCCGCTTCGCACGATGAATACGGAGACGACGTTGGATCTTGATCACGGCTGCTTTCTCCTCTTCAATGTCTTCCCATATCGCTTGGAAGATCGCCAGCTTCTTCAAGATGCACAAGTACCGTCGAACATACTTCTGGACGACGATGGATGCCACTTTCAATTTCAGGTAATGCCCACGCCACAAGGTACGCCGTGCCCACGATTGACATCGAATGGTCGCGCGTTTTAATCGTCGGTAATGACAATATTTGGGCCACATACGACAGATACTTTGCAAGAGAATAATCCGTCGCTTCTTTAAGAAATAGTCCTTGCTTTCAAACCAGCACCGGAAACAGGTTTGAATCAAGGTGGCGGCCAACCAATACATACGTCGTTCGGTACGAATGGGACGAGGAATTTTGTATCGTACGTTGGGACGATATGGACCCAATCGAATGTCTGACAAGGGTCCAAGATATGGCTTGGTCTTGTGCATCAACATGAATTTCTTTCGATCACGATTTCGTCGAATCAATGTTTGGATCGTCGCCGCGGCTTTCATTCGTTCGGCAAAGACGATGCAGCTGGTGATATACACCCAACGTGCCATCCAACGTTGAAAATTCTTCCGTCGTGCACGTTTGAGCCAACCCAACAATAGATTACAGGCGGCAATCCGTTGATATTGAGGTGTCCGACTTTTCAATGCCGCTTCAACCATCGGCACTTTCAACAAACCGAACGCCAAAATCAACAAATTGCGTCGCTTGTGATGAAGGAAGATACGTGTCATATTCATTAGCTTCTTGCGAGCATCGGCTTGATTGCCTTCCAGTACCACCAAGTACCGTGTTTGAAAGCGTTGATATGCTTTGTCCATGATGGTGTTGATGCGGTTGCTGATCGAGGAAATCGACGAGTGCAGCTTTTCTTTGCGCTCTTTCAAATCGTCCATGATTTGATCTCGGCTATAAGGGAAAAGCAACGGAATCATTGATGGCGTTTCATGGCATAGCATCGGTGACATCGATGGGCAACGAACCTGAGATATTTCATTTTCTGTGACAGCCGCTGGGAACGCGAGTCGTGGTAGGGACCTCCTTCGTCGTCGTCGTCGTCGTCTTCAAATGACACGTACTCCTCGTGGACTTTACGCTCTTTCACAGGAGGAGGTGGGGGATCTTCCTGGGAGCGTAAATAGGAAAACTGTGGCCGTTTGCCATTGGGAGGCCGATGAGCGCTCAGAATGGGTGTCCACATGTCCATCACTTCTCGTACAGCGTTTTTGTATCGCAAGGCATCGATTGGAGCCGTTTTGCCATTTGCCAGCGTAACAGGATCCAAAATAGAGGTAGACGGGAGATATTTGGATAAATTTCCTGAAAGGGGAACCACTGCATCACCAACATACGTAGCCAATGCCCTCATTCGCAGGTACTCTTCAACGATTTGCGATGGACCAGAAGATTTCGCTGTTGCAGTTTCCAACCCATCTTTCGCCAACGCCATCATCGGTGTAGGAAACCACATGCGGGGTTTCTGATAACCAAGTTTTCGATCTTGTTCAATGAAGTTGGTAGGATCGACTCCCGGAACAAAGCCTTCTTTGGATAAACTGTCGTTGAACAACACTGCCGCACGAGGCTTCAGTCTGCTCGACAGTTCGACATTTCGAGTCTTCGGAAGTTGAGAGAGTACATCCTTGACAATTGAATGTGAAACACCTGAGATGTCTGATGTGATTGAGCCCACTGACGAACTACTCGTAAGCGTTTTCGTCGATTTCTTTTTGTTGAGAAGGCGTGCGCGGCCGAATAATGGCGGAGATGTCAGAGATGCTGCATTTCCAGCAGATGAGGAAGGAACCCATTGTCTTGAAGCCTTTGTTGATTTGGAACCTTTCGATTCTGTATCCCGAGAGACTTTTTGCGGACTCTCCGAGCGACTCACCAAGGACTCAGCATGTTTCTGCAAGGCGGCCGTGACATCGTTTCCAAATAAATTCTCGGCTCTCAAAATATGACTCAAGAGAGTAAATAGCTCAACACGGATTAATTGCTGCTTGAATGAATTCGTCGAAGAAGCATCCTCCAGCATTATATGCATAACGTTGTCCAAGATCAGCTGATTGATTTTCTTTCGGTTGTAAGGATCGATGATGACTCCATCTTGAATCAATTTGTACAACACACGTAAAGCCCCTAATCGTTGAGTAACATTACTGAAATCATCAAGCAGAATGAGGACAGCATTGTTGTACTCTTCTGATTCTAAAGGGGCAACATCGCCGTCGTTCATCTCAAATAGTCCTTTTGGGGACTGCCCAGCAAGTCACGCCAACTTGAACAAGGGAATACAAACCAATTACTCAAATGCGATGGAACTCGAGCTGATACAGATGGAGATATGGAATCACTGCCAGAGATCTCTATGGTCTGTTGTTCATAAAATTCCATTTTATGAAAAGAAACGGCATCAAAAATATGAAACGGTCCACATGATTTGAAACAAAAAATTGAAACGTCCAAACTCTCTGCTCGGCTGCCAGTGAAAAAAAATGAGGAGGTTCATGTGTGGTCGAGTCGGGCCTGCTTCCTCGTTTGCTTTCGTAATGGACTCGACAACTGGAGGATAAAAATCATAACGTCTGTAAAAAGGGATACGAACCTACGCTCCATATCACTCATCGAAAACGGGTTGGGGAGAAGAGTGAGGTTTTGGCGAATTCGTTGACGGTCAATTTGCTTCGCTTGTATTGTCGAGGGAGTTGGACACGATGTCGAAATTAGACTTCAAGGAAGAACCTTTGGATGACATTGGAGAGGATGGAGAGATCAAATACATTCTCGACAAAGATGGCGAAAAATCTGTCATAGCCGTGGAATCAAACCTGCCTTCCATTGGAAAACCATCTGTGGCAACGTCCACAGCATTGTTCGACTTAACCAACGAAGAAACCGACGACGACTCTGTCGCCAAGCCGCCTACAGAGATTTTGGCAGATTCTTCTTCACTTGTTAATGATGTATCTAAACCGAAGGAAACCTTTGTCGTCAAGACGATCGATATCGAAGTTGAAACTGTTTCTGATCCAGCATTGGTGGCGGTGCAGATTCTATCCACTGATGATCAAGTCAATAATGATCAGAGTATCTCTAAAGTGCCCGTATCGAATTGGTTGGGAAGATTTTTGAAGACCAAACGATCGGTCGTGGATCCCAATTCTCTGGCACCAGACATTGAGCCGTCCCACGATACATTTCTGAAAGAATTTGCTGACACATATAACACATTGAATGCAGTTTCCACAGCTTCGAAAGTGAAAACCAGTGAATCTATCAGTGACGATAGTAGTAGTTCTGATGAAGATGATGAAGATGACGAGACGGAACCAGAAAGAAAACGATTATCTGTGACGTCACAACAAGACCTGGCATTGTTGTCGGAAACTGACGTATTGGATCTCATGGAGACGAATGGCAACAAACCAGAAGCACCTAAACAATTGATTGTCAATTTGTTTAACTTACCATACGGTGCTGATGTAGAACAGGTAAGATATCGTTGTCGCCTCAAAAGTTATATCGATGGGAAGTTGTTTTTTTACCAGTGTGGGGATGGCATCCGACGGTAGGTTGGAACGTTCTTGAACAAGTACAAGCTTGAGTTTACTGCGATTGAGCTGGGAGGCAGTAGTGACGCACCTACGGGTAAAAAGCCTCTTCCTCTTGGTGCTGCATCCGTCACGTTGAGGGTCCCAACAGGTGAAACCAATGACACATTGATCCAACGAATTCAGGGTCAATCCTGTGGAGGACGACCCCTGAGAGTACAGAAGGCGTATTTAGCAGGTGACACTCGCCGTCGCAGTTCAGGTCCTGGAGGAGCCAGTTTTGGACGTTATTTTGATCGAGACATTTCCACCAAATGCCATACATGCGGCGAGGTGGGACACAAGATGCAGGAATGCACCAAGACCATCACGACGTGTCACTTATGTGGCGGCACGGATCATGACGCAGGTAAATGCGTGTTCTAGTTCATATTGATATGGGCCGTTGAATCTCTGACCATTGTGGTGTGAATATCCATCATAGGCGATTGTCCTAATTTGCTCTGTTACCGTTGTGGTCGCTTTGGACATCATTCTCGCGAATGCCGTTCGTATGGTGGAGGCTCCCGGCCCGTAGCCTGCTTTCAGTGTGGTTCTACCGGTCATCCCCACACACAATGTCCTCAATATCGGTATCATGATCCACCTGACGATCGTTATTCCTCTGCAGTTGATGGTGGGTCCATGATTTGCATGGTGTGTCGACGTACGGGACACGCTCTGTGCGGTGGTCGCAATGTCAACGCCACTGATCGCCGTCAACAATTATCGTCCAAGGCCCGCGGCAAAGGATTCGTCGATGTTTTCTGCCCCAATTGTGGTGAACGCGGTCATCACAATGACTTCTTGCCGGTGCATATGGTCGTGAATAGCCATCGTCGTTCGGGTGATCACTACCAGCGTGGCGGTGGGCCCAACGAAGACATCGCCGAGTATCTTTGCTACGCGCCGAAATGTGAAGCTTTCTTCCGATTTCAACAACGTAAGTACATGTGACGTGTGGAGCCGCTCGGTATTGATATTGTTGTTGTCGTTATGCTCACTCCGTGTTTGTACTGGTCCATAGTTCAACGTGACTACGAGACACTCGAAGAGGACGAGAAAGATGAGTATTACCGTAGCATTGCTCGGTCACAATTTGATATGAGTTTGTTCCCTTCCCTCGGTCATCCCCGTCGGAAACCAACCAGGGCACAGAAACCGATTGAACGTGTGGGTCACAAGCGCTTTCGAGAGGATGATGACAACGACGTGGAAGGTACTGAACGTGAAGATGTTGCTGGTCACAAGGCCCGAAAAACTGGTGGAAATGAGGAGATTGAAGTGATTGATTTGGTTGACAGTGAGGGTAACGGTGGTTCCGAAGATGACGAAGACATGTACTACTCGTCCGATGAAGAGGGCGAGGAGGATTCCGAAGGCAGCGAATACGTCGGCGATTCGGATGAGGAAGATGATGAGCAAGGACACCGGGCACGTAAACGACAACGTCGTGAGAGTTACGGCAGCAATGTCTCTCAGCAAGGTCAATCATCATCGTCAGCTGGGCGATCGGATGACAAAGCCCGTAACTCGAAGCGGAAACAAGTCTACGATGGCCGTGAGGTGCATACGTCGAACCGTTCGAGCCATGCGCACCATCACAAGACCAAATTGAATCGCAAAGAAAAACGTCAAGTGAAATTCCACGACAAACAAGCCAAACACGAACAACGCCGTCAACAGCAACAAACGCATCCAGCAGTACGCGCGGCGATCAATGATGTGAACAATCCAGTCGATCGCAATTGGAATCGGATACGTCAGCAACAGCAAACTCAACCCTCGGCACAAGCAACAAGCGGCGGAGCACGTGCGGCCCAGGCCTGGCAAGATCGTTTGCACGATGGTGGTGGCCGCGGAGGAGGCTATAAGGGCAATTACCATCACGGCGGCGGCGGCAGAGGTGGTGGCAGAGGTGGTGGTGGCGGCGGTGGCGGTGGTGGACAGAAGTCTTATCACAATCAACACCGACAACAGCATCACCATCACCAACGTCGTTAAGTTCTCGCATTCTTGCTGCATTGTATGTGTAAGTGAATTGTGTAAACGACGGAACGTAACTAGAACCCGGTGTGAGGAATGGAGGACGATGAGTTACAGTACATGGTACAAGACTTATGTAGCGAATGGGCAGATAGAGAAATAGTGGTGATGCGCGTTCGTCGCGCACAGTAAACGTGTCTTCATTCAAATCACGTTCATCCAACCTACGATGCTACAACACTATCCAGCGACGAGAATGAACAGAAAACAAAAGAGAGAAAAAAGAAATAAATGCAGGAAATAAATACGTGCTGAAGTACAAGACCAGTTCCCCTCGTAGAAGGGAAGAGAAAAACAACCGTCCCTCGAAGATCACAGCCACAGAAAGGACCGGCCACCAGCATCATCCCCTGGTAAACTTACTACCGCCCATTAGCCAACGTCGCTGATGCTATCGTTTGTCGAGAGAAAAACAAAACGTTCCGCAATATCCGCAGTGGCATAAAAGAACACAGGCACGGTTGATGATGAGGTGGCTCGCCGATCTTGGAGACGTAACGAATATTGGAAAAGAAATAGAAACAAGAAATAGAGCACCAAACAAATCAAACGCTTCCAATCAAGGAACAGAAACAAAAGAAAAGGAAACAAAAAAACAATTTGAGGACAGATCACCACCGCAAGAGACAAGGAGCCAACACAGGAGGCGGCGGACGGGTTATCGACTGTCACAAATAAACAAACTACTACCGACGAACAATCACCATTCGCAGCGACAACGGGATCGATTACATGGTTGTCATCGGTCGAGGAACCGTTGCTGATGCAGCAGAAGGTGTCTTGGACATGGTTCGCGCGATCGTTCCCACACGAATCATCGACAACGTCGCCGCTTTACGTGGCGTCGATGATGCTTTGCTACGTTCATCATTGCTGTCATCTCCTTCTTCCTCTTCATCGTCGCCAGCACGATGTTGTTCTCCACGGATCGTTTCCTTGGCTTCCTGGGCTTGACGTTTCACCAATTGTGCACGTTGTTTCATCGCTTGATGCAAATTCTTCACAAACAACCCATATTCTTGGTTCGAGGTCACCAAGATCTTCTTACGCAAACGGTAATTGTCCAACAACCCTTCCGTATACGGATTGACCGGCAACGGCTGTTTGAAACCTGAATCAGTCGCACCCGTACGTTTGAATGCTTTCGTCGACGCTTTCGAACCCAACGATGTACGTGATCTTGCAGACGTTGGATGACGTGACGATGTCGCGGGTGTGGTCTGTGCAGAGAAATCCGATTGTTGGGAACGGGCCGTCGCAGGAACAGAATTACTGGTACCCGTAAAAGCGGTGGTACCCGTAATTGACGGTGGAGAATAAGGATCAATCACGGGTTGGTTCACCTTCAAATGTTTGAAATGGAACGTAGATGTTGACTTGGCATGATGGCTGGGTACCGTTTGTCCAGGATAGGCAGGTGCAGTCACTGGGCGATGTGGCTTCAGATTGGCCTTTTTGTTGTTCCCACGATTGTTGTTGGATGTCCTGCTGCCATTGTTGGAGCGAGGAGACACATGCAACAACGAGGACTGTTCCAACAAATGGGTCAGATTGGCCGTCGATGGATCTGGTGCAACGAATGGTTCAGAAAGTTTGCCCAAATTGATTTTGAGTGCATCCGCAGAGGGTTTGCCAGTCTTCGTAGCCTTGGCATACATGGATTTCTTGCTTTTCGAGGAGGTGGAGTGGACACTGGCATCGTCAGCGCCCGCTTGTGCAAGAACACCAGTGGCCCGAGCGTACGCTTCTGCTAGAGCCAAGAGCTGTTCTGAATTGCGCAAGTGGTCAGCCGTTGGATGACCGGCAGCTTCCGCATCCTCAGGAACGGTATCCAACGCCACCGTGGACTTCTCAATCAACCGACGTCCACCACCACCACCCGAAGGTGCATCGCCAGTGGCTGCAATAGTCACAGCTTTGTTCGGGGACGATGCAGTTGAGGACGGGGCAGAAGCGGAGGACGGGCGGCGTGGTGCTTGTGCAGAACGTGACGGTGCAGGTGACGGAGGCGCACTGGGCACACGACTGAGCGGCGCAGAGGACTTGTTGTCATGGGCATCCAGAAGCGGCTGTTGCTGTTGTTGCAGTAGCATCGCTTGCTGCTGCTTGTAGGCAGGAAGATCTTTCAGGGCCTTGAGTAACGCTTCTGCGAAATGAATCTGCTCGGTCAAGCCAGCGGTTGATACAGGTACCGTCGGTGTTGCGGCGGTACTGGTAGTCGAAACCGAGCGATTGTCATCGTGTAACGGATCCACAGCACTGATTGGATTCCAATTGGGCTGTTGGGACGCACTTGCTGCCTGCAAAATAGACAAGCTTTTGTGACGAGGAGCAGAGCCCAATCGTGACGATGAGGCATTGCTCTGAACAGTCGCCAACGAGGCAGTCGATCCATTGTTGTTGTTGCTGTTGCTGTTGCTGTTGCTACTGTTATTGCCCATCCCTTGACCGCCACTGGAAGAAGGACGACGAGGCAGCATCGTCATGCTCGCAGAGGATGGTTTCAGCGACTGCAAGAACTCTGGTTGCGTGCGGGCCGACGAAGGTCCATTTAACCAGGATACGTCATGTCGACGACCAGTCATCTCTTCCATCACTTTCGACAACGCCGTTTCTGTTTTCACCTTCGCCGGATCCTTTGGAACAAAGGGACTAATATCCACATCAATGGGAGGCATCAAACTTTTCAAAAAGTAATGAATGTCAATCTTGCCGTCACCACGATCATACTTCGCATAGAAGTCGTCGAATTCCTCCGGCGACATGACGATGTCAAACTTATGAAACACCGTTCGCATCCCTTTACGCGTGATCACACGAGGATCTCCATCTTGTTCACGGAACATTTTATGCAACGAAGCATGCGGATGCTCGTTCTTCAATCGTTCGGTGCATTTCTGATAGATCATTTCCTCGATTTTGTCGGGGGTCATTCTCGCACGGGCCAATGCTGCGGGCATACGATCGACAGACACACTTGCTCCATTCAGCAGCGTTTGATTGGGCAATGTTCCCACCAATTCATCCGCCCCACGCACTCTTTCTTCCTTGATAGCCATTGCTTCCAACAAGATGCGTTTGGTATCAATCAACGAGTTCGATCGATACTCTTGGAGAACCATCGCTTTCAAATAAGGAGGGAACACAGTCGTGTCATCCAAATCCACACCTAAGCGACCACGAAAGAAATCTTTCGCTTGGTTTTCCGTCATTCGGGTGTTACCGTGCAACAGATAATGGGGTGCACGGCTTTCACGATTGATCATATCGTTGAGTTTCCGGCGAACATAGATGAGGAAATACTCAATGTTGTGGTTTTCTTGCATTGTCGCGGAGAGTTTGTGGCGATCACCTTTCTCAACATGCGTACGATCGTCTAACAAAGGAGTGTTGGTCTGACGACGGGAAATAATCGCTTCAATGAAGTCGAAGAGAAGGATGGTTCCATTGGGACCCTTGGCATGCTTCTTGAAAAACTTTTGTACATCTTCATCGCTAATATTCATTTTCAAACGCTTCCAAAGAGTATACCGCATCATATCCAATGTGATGGTGTGATAGCCGCTCATGATTTCACCATCACCGAAAAGTTTGGTGGTGGTCTTCAAGAGGTTATCGTTCAAATTACTTCGCTCGAAGATACGATCGAAGATGAAGTCCTCCACCTCTTGCATAGTAAACATACGGCAATGGGCAGGATTAGGAGGAACCAAATCCTTGAATTTCTTGTCATATGTAATGGACGCATTTTGATTGTCGTCGCTGGCCACAGTGCGGGTTCGGTGTTTCTTGTCATTCGAGCTCATTACGATGCTCATGTTCGCCGTTTCTGACTCTCGCTTGAGAACCAAACTGATAAGCTGGCGAATGTTAATTGTACCCTCGCGGTCTTTATCGAGTTGTTTGAAGACTTCTTCGATCTCATTGTCGTTCAAGAAAACCGACAAGCGACTTTGACAGGCAATTTTCAACTGCTGCCGAGTAACCACAGGGCTTCGGCTCTCTCCCAACAATAGATACGCCTTTTTCAACTGATTTTCGCCTCTTAGTGTCTCAATGCGAGTTAAGATTTTGCCATGCAGTAAATCGATGATTTGATCGAACTTGAGGTACCGCTTTTGCTTGGACATGGCCTCGGCATCCAAGTAGTTACTGCGCTCCTTGATATCAACACCATCACGAATATCGTCCATTAGGCGATTATAATCGATCGCCTGACGAGCTTCATCAAAGTACTTTGTATGCAAGCGAACCAATTCAGTGGTTCCAATGTTCCACCCTGTGCGGGCCTTCAGGAAATCCGACAACTCTTCCATTTCCTTCTTGTCCACAAAATAAAAACAAAACGATCCTTTACCTTCCGTAAGGCGTAGTGAAGCAATGACAAAGGAGTGGGTTGTTTGTTTATGAAAGGTCCTATCCTTGCTCCTTCCTTACCGATGGTGATTTAGCGATAACAACCGACGATGATGATGTCAACGAAAGAAATCCAACTGTTGCTGCCGTTTCACACTGACAGGCCGGAAATCCTTCGAATCCTGAAGATGAACATATTTCTCATTAACGTATATGCAGTTAGTTGTATTTAATTGTAAATAGATGTACAATAGTATAGAAGGATGGATTTGATTTTCGATTGCGTCTTCTTGGCGCACTTCACAGAAGTCCTGGACTTGACTACGCTCCGGTTGCCGAAAAGTCATATCTGTACAACAAGTCGTGAGACTGATTGCAAAATGGTTAGTCTTTTCTTACCTTTCTTTGTTGCTGCACTGATCTGCGTGACAGTGTTTGCCGAGCAAGAAGTTGAGGTTCACAAGCCTCGTGGTGACGAGCGCCCCGCAAGTTTGTTCAAGGCTGGTGACGAGTGGCTTGCACTTCCTGAAGTCTTTTCTAATCTCGATTTTGCCGCCAATTCTACTTTTGCCAGTGAGGATGATGTTGAAGGGCAGATCTCTCTTCGTGCCTCCAGATTTTGGGGACGTTTGTATATCGACGGGTGGCCGCAAACTATTCAATACTTCCGCGCTCATTTCGGCATTGAGGCTCCTTTAGGAAGAAAACGATTTGTCTTCGCCGAACCTCGTGATGGTTGTCAAGATCTTACGAATGCCGACTTGATTGACTCCAGTCACATTCTCTTGGTCAACCGTGGCAGTTGTACCTTTGGAACAAAGGCAAAAGTTGCCCAAAAGGCTGGCGCAGCCGGAGTTTTGATCATCAACAATGAGCCTGGCATTGATCATTTGCCTGGCCCGGATGCACATGATATTCAGTATTCGATTGGAAGCGTCGCCCAGCAAGAGGGACAACTTTTGGAAGCAGTGTATGACGATGGACCGAATGAAGGAGGCTTTGGTCGCAAAATTGAGGGATACATGGTTCCAATTAATTGCGAAAAGTCCGGTGCCAAATGCAATGCTGCTACTTATGAAGAGCGCGCTCATATTGCTAATTTGGCGGAGGGAGGAACCCTCCGAGTTTATCGCAAGGGCGAGTCGAAGCCTTTGGAAGGAAAGGATTTCCCCATTGAGTATTTATTGGCTCACTTCGGAACCAAAGTGTTGCACGAGAATGTATCTCTTCCCATTGTTGTGGCCAAGCCAGCAGAGGCTTGCGCGCCATTGGAGAACGATGTCAGAGGCAAAATCGTGTTGGTTCGAAGAGGCTCGTGTCCGTTTGTCAAGAAGGCCGAAGAGATTCAAGCCGCAGGAGGCCGAGCCATGATTGTGGGCAACCAACACCCTTATCTTGTTCGAAGCGTAAGTATATCTTCGTTGGCTTGCTGATCATATCTAACCGGTTCGGCAACTTCTTTGTAGGGTGTCGAGCCTCGTTGGAAGGGCCTTAATACTGTTATCCCAGCTGTGATGGTTTCGAAGCGTGCTTATAGCGTGCTTGTCGGCGAGAGCTACACCGGAAGTACCGTTTCTTTCGTTGAAGATGCAGGCGAAGATATTCCGGAGAAGGATCAAAAGTTTGGAATCGCCAAGAAGAGAACTGTCAATGCAGAGACGTGGGAGTATCTTGAGAAGCTTCATCGTGGCGAAGGTTGGCCACGATCTGATGTGTACGTCCAAAAGAAGTACGAGGAGCTGAAGACGGTTCATCAAAATTGGCCTGATCGGTAAGAATGACCACGTTCGATCTTGTTATGGCCAGTTGCTCACTCGTTTGTGTCCATTGTAGTATCAACACTTTGACGGAGGCGTTCAACTCACGCACCAAGGACGCAACGGTTCAAGTGGGAGTTACAGGAGGTTCGGCGTAATCCAGAGTCCTCGTTGACTTCAAGTTCTCATGAACAATGCTATATGTGCCCTTCT
>SMOI01000223.1:22372-52774 GCA_008000375.1 Poteriospumella lacustris
CAAGAATCAGCTAGGGTGACTTGTAGATCGGTGTGAGAAGCTCTCCGAAGGCAGCACAACCATCTCTTGAAGACTGGTGCAATTTTGTCTTCCCGACAATGTCGTCGAACAGTTCTCTTTACTGGCATTGGCATGCCTTTTTGATACTTTTTATTGCCTCTTTGTTGATATTTTTGTCATCATTTGTATCGCTGAATCATATAATTGATTTTCACGAGGCTCCTCATATGAAGGAAGCTGGTAAGGTTCACTTTCTCTCACGAAGTCGGGGCCAGCTTTCGACCAAAGTTTTGACTACAAAAAAGGACCCAGTGAAGCCAAAAACTGAGAAATGTCTCGTCTCGTTTCCACCAAAATGCAGTATTCATCCTGCTGTTCGGTATTGGAATGAGGAAACAGATTGCTACACAACCGCTCTTCAAACGTTTCACGGTTTGAATGCTTCGGTAGAAAACCAAAAATTTGTTGTTTTTCAACCAGATTTGGGCGGATGGAACAATATTCGCATGGCTCTTGAAGTGGTTATTCTATTTGCCAAAATTACGGGTCGAATTTTAGTTTTTCCACCTCAGGCAGTTTTGTATCTACTGGTGAAGAATCGAAAATGGGGTGACAACAAGTCCACAATGGAAGACTATTTCGATTTCGATCGTCTCCGGGCCGGAAATTCTTTGGATACAATGGGAATGAAGGAGTTTTTAGAATCAATTGCCAAACCAGGCCTTCTCAATGCTCCTCTGCCGGATGGAAATGTGGACTTGATCAAAAAGCCCTTGTGGGACTACTTGGAAAAGGCTTCATACTCACGTCTGTGGGCACCTGGGAAGTCCTTCATCGGGTTCAATATATCCAGAGATCCTTATGATTCATCTCGTATGCCCACTTCGTATATTGGAGACTTTAGCTCAACGTCACCGCAACGAATCGCAGAGTTTTCTTTGGGAGGAAAGCGTGAACTGCAAGCGTACAACGAATCCTTTCACAATCACCGTTCTATTTTCTTTGCTGGTTATGAGCAGAACAGAATGTTAACGCATTTCTATTCGTATCTATTCTTTGCAACAGCGGAGGAAGATCGGTTGGCCAAGCGTTTCATGCGCGATCGCCTGAGGTATCATGATGAGATATTCTGCGTGGGATCACGGATAATTGAGCGATTGCTGCAGTTGGAAGGTTCTCCACTGGATACCCATAATCCGAAATACATTGCATTCCACATTCGCCGTGGAGACTTTCAACAAAAGCACACCAGGTTGCCTGCTGAGAAAATCGTGGAGCTTACTAATCATCTCGTCCCCGACAGAAAAGACAGAATTGCCTATATCGCAACAGATGAAGGAAATCGATCATTTTTTGAGCCCTTCGTTCGTGAGTATAAGCAAATTGTTTTTCTTAATGATGTGTCTGCGAATTCGGGTATTGAGGAAGTGAATGCAAATTATGTTGGAATGATTGAACAAGTTGTTTGCGCTGGAGCGGATACCTTTATCGGCACCCCACTATCTACGTTCACTGCATACATTACCCGCATGCGTGGTTATTTGAATCGTACAATTCCTCTATTAGAGCGAGATTCATCTGGTCAGGTGACGAAACGATTCACCCTTGATCGACGAGGAGTATACAATCGCACGTACTATTTCATGAACCACCATATGCATCAGTTACACACGAAACCAAAAGTTCATTTTCCGCTGTGGATCCGCGATTTTGTTGATGTTTTTGAAAATATTGATGAGGAGTGATCATTGTCTGTTGTAAAATCTAATGTGATATCGCTCAAACACTTCGCTCGGTGCATACGCGCGATACTGAAGAAGACGTTTCAAAAATAGTTGAGATCGCGATGATGATGACGCTGGTTTTTGATCGTTGGCTTCTTCCATTTCTTCTTCAAATTGAACGGAAACGAACAAACTATATTGTCAACATCCTGTCCAAGTTGGAAGACATTGGAAAGATTGATGACCAATCCTCCACGTTGGTTGTAGCTTGGGGGTGATTATTGCCTTTTCTGTTGCTGTGGTCTACTGCGGCTTCTCATTCATTTGTTGCGAATCGACTCCTTCTCTGGAAAGATGAGTCTGCTTCATCGGAAGCATGCTTTTGTGAAGCAAGTTGTCTTATGCAGTAGGATGGACCTTATAGGTGTGTTGTATACTGATGGAATGCTGAGCGTATATCGCACTATTTCATGGTAAGGCCCAATCAATTGTCATACGAAGTCGAAACATACCACCTAACTATCCTGAGCATTTACGAAGGGAAAAAATTTCATCTATCAAATTTACGGATGATGTCGAATGCAGACCTGATGGAGACTTTGTCGCAAAATTTAGCCCTTCAGGCAATACACTGACAATTGCAAGCCGTTCAGCAGCTATTCTTGATATCACCCTCAATCGCTTCTCACAAGTGGGAGAAGATTTGCCTGAAGACCTTTTCTACGTCGATATTGACTGGATTGAAGGTTCTCTTCCCAGTGCTGTTCAAGGACAGTCTGAGTTCACTCTGAAAAACAATGCCACTCCTGTGGAAAAAGGGTATCTTCTGGCGGCGACCAATGATTACAACATCATTGTCTATCAGTACGGAATTATACCGGTTCAACATTTTTCAGTGTCACCAGAGGGGCTACGAAACATTTTTCAACCTCAAACAGAATTATTTCGCGATGATTCCCTCTTCACGTTGACCTCCCACGATCATGTGAGTGAAAAGCGCTACATCATTTTCAATCACAGTGACCTCCTACATCATTCAACAATGGCCAATTCCATCTTTCATCTAAAAGCTCTTGCTCAGTCTATCCGAGACAGTCAAAACAATATGTCAAGGCGATGGCGAGAAGCGCTTCGTGTGTTTCCTCCCAAGGTTGAATTGATGAATTCGGCCTTGCGAGGATACGAATTGAACAACGGCATCGTTGATTTCTTGCATTCCATTGTTTTATGCGGACTTTGGCATCCTGCGGCTTCTGTTATTTTTTCGCAGCATTGGAATGAGCAAAGTCTTTCTCGACTTCGTTCCACAGTGGACTCTACGTTGAAGTACATCGAGCGAACATTGCAGCTGCAGATCATTCCATCTATTGAGTCCATGATTATGCTGGCAAAGTAAGTGTCTACAATGCCTACGATTTCGTGGTGGAATCAGCTTGACGATGATGGCGTGTTTTCTCGCTAATAGGGAGGCAATCGGATCCGTTTCGTCCAGCTGGGTTCATAAAGAAAAGTGGGAGAACTTTGCTTCACAATGTCATTGCTTGTTACAATCGTCGGACAAGCTTCTCCATGAAGTCTTCCGAGTATCGTTGATTTCGCAAAAAGTTCTACTGGTAAGTTCATTCGTGTCTTGATATTTAAGCGAGTTTTGATTCACCATTGAACGATGAATTTCTTTAGTTTTTCCGATCGTGTATGATCGAAGCAGGAGGAGCGACCACAACAACTGCAACGTATTGTGCTCTCAATCCTGATGACAGGTACTGCTTCTGCATTGGTATTGAATGAGATGCATTTTATTTTGGTCACTTCTTGATACTGTTACAGGAAACTATTGGAGGAAGTGTTTGCATCGGAGCGAAATGTTCCCTCCTCAAACCCAGAGTATTTGTTCGGCACGTCGTTACTGCAGCTGTTATCACCGGACATACCGCGATCCACGTCATCCACCATTGGACAAACATCTACGAATGCTGCCGATTCGCCACTGTACCAAGCCTTTCAAGCCGTGATTCAATTGGATCCTGTGCCTCACTTTGCGAGGCAATTGAAGGTAAGTACCTCGGTGATACAGCTATCGCCATGTCTTTACAACGGCTCCGAATTCTCTCATAGATGGTTGTCGATGCACATGACAAGCTTCAAGTTGTTTATGAGCCCTTGCTCACCAATCCGATTGTGAAAGTCGATGCAATGATCGACGAACTCATTGAGTCCATCGCAGGGGGCGCCGAGATCCTTTCACGTGACCAATCGGTACTTGAAAAATCAGAAATAGGAGAACCCACCGTTGTTCTGTCCGCTTTCTTCCTACAACGCACAGACAAGTTGGGTTTAACATCGTATGAGTTATTTGCATGGCGTGAATCATACTCTATGGAGTCTTGTGAATTTTATCGTGCGAAAGTTCCAGAGCTGTGTGATGATCTGAATGACATCGTTGAACCGTCCGAAATTTGGTCGAAGTTGTTCATTACGAAAACTGGAGGAATTCGTTTGCTCG
Organism: Poteriospumella lacustris; assembly: GCA_008000375.1. NCBI lineage: Eukaryota > Chrysophyceae > Chromulinales > Dinobryaceae > Poteriospumella > Poteriospumella lacustris. The sequence continues at coordinate 26,600 of SMOI01000223.1, forward strand.
TTCAAGATGTGAACGATACCGACTCGGTCCTGATGTTTAATGTGACCGAAGATGACATCGAGTATACGGATGATTTCGATGAAGCGAAGAGAAAGAGCGGTTTGCCCTTATTGTCCGTCGGAGCACGTTTGCCAACCAGCGGTGCCAAAGTGAGCAAAGCCGTCTACAACGAAGCGAGAGGCATTTTAGCCATGATATGCCCGAATGCTCTGTTAGTCTTCGATGCTAATGCAACTGACGAGGAAGAAGAGGAGGAGGAAGAAGAAGCTGAGAACGGTGATAGCAACAGCGCGATGGATGATGCTGATGATAGTGACCTGTAAAACCGACGAAGAGCACCATCCATTCGAAACGGAAAAAAATTTATCTTACTTAGGGAGAATGTTTTACGTGCAACAAAAGAAAAGAAAAAAGAAGAAGAGAAAGATGTTCCGAATCACAGTCACTCCGCCGACACCGTACTACTGTTGGGAATTAGGAATGGCGTAACAAAGGGGAAAGACCATCGAGCGTCGCTTGGAGGACAGAAACAGGAAGTCGATTACGACGACGCTGCGGCTTCTTTCGCGGCCATTGGAGATACGGTAGAGGACAACTCACTGCCTGCACCCTCAGTTCCTTTGGACAGAAAAGCACCACCGACGGTACGGCTTGCTGCGAACATTTTGCCGGAGATGAAATATGCGGCTACGGCAACGACGATGAGCATCGCAAACACCATTCCCATGGCTATTCCTACAACTTGGCTTTCAGAAAGCTTAGAAGACTGCGAATTGGAGCCGCAATCGACCAAAGTAGACACAGCAGCGACTGGCAACGGCTTCGAAACAAACTGAGCATTGGTGCAGCCACCGTTGATGGTCATCGCACTTGACGAAGCCGCACAAGTCAAACTGCTATAGTAGTCATCTTTCAAAACAGAGGTGCCGTCGCACTGATAGCTAAACGAGCTATTCACTCCATAAACACCATAACAAGCACCATTGGAGTAGGCATTGAAGGTGTAAGCCATTCCCGCGCAGTTAGTACGATTGTAGGAGCTATTGTACAAAGGAAATCGATGTCAACGAAAGAGACTCTGAAATCATCAGAGAAATTCGAATCTCACCTGACGACATAGGTATTGTCAGGGGCAGGAATAGTATATGTGACGCTGCACAAAGCTTGGAAGCTATTCAGATTTGTGTATGTTTCATTTTTATAGCGCTTGCATTGGCCAGCGCCCAATGATTGAAGTGTAGCAGTCGTTTTCAGAGTTTGGCAATTTTCATCGGTGTAATAGGCGATGTAGGTTCCACTGCAACCGTCTACAGTTCATAATAACGCCAAAGTTATCGTCTGGAAGAAGAAATGACTGCTTACTCGCGACACTTACCTGCAAGAGATTTCACCTGAAATGATCCGAAGTCGAGGGATGACAAGAACGAATAGTAGTAGTGATCCGGCGGAGCATAATACTGATAGGTCATGCAAGTTTCCGACGCAATTCCAGTGGTATACGTCAACGTTTCGTTACAACCTTTACCCGAGTAAAAGTTGTAGTACAAGTATCCATTGGAGTCACTCAACGACGCTACCGCGATGTTGTTCGATCTAAGACTCTTTTCGTTCAAACTCAAGTTGAGATCATCCTCAACAGCTTCTTTAAGTGAATCATCCAACAGGTCGACAGCATTTGGAAATGCAACCACTACGGAAGTGAGCGCCACGATGCACATGAGGCGAAAAATTGAAGCTTGAAGAGTGTCCATTCTCATTTCGACCGATAACAGATTTTACCAACAGAACCTCAAATAGATATCGCTGATTTGTGAAAGCACTTACCCTTCAATGAAAAAGTTTTGATTCTTTTCGGGATGAATGAGAGATGATGCAATCATCATCTCTTCATCTCTCTGTCCTCTGTCGTCTGGTCCTGTGGGCGTTTCAGGATTTTGTCGCAGCCGTGCATGACGGCGATGATAACTATCGACCGTTTCTTTCAGAACCGCAGCACCGACACGACGATCAATCAAATCAAAAGCAAACCAAACTGAAAGCAAACAGACCATCCGCATCCCATATCATAGCCCACAAATTACTTTCAATCTTCTCTATCCTGAGAAATTTGCTATTTGTTTGCCGATTCACTATTGTGATTGATTATAATATTGTTGTTGAGTCGTTCTGAGTTGCTCTGAGACGATGGAAGGTGCAGTTTCAGTTGCCACTGTAAAGACAAATGCCGAACGGCTTCAAAAGAAGTGCCTTGAAGAGTATCTTATGCTTAAAAAGAGCACTTCGACATTCTATTCCCCTATGGTGGTGAGCAAGCTCCTGGTTCTACTGAAGGATCTGACGCTGTCATTGGAGGAGTTGCAAAAGTTGCCCATGAAGGACCAAGAAGAACTTGCATGGTTGGCGTTGAACGCGTGCAAACTGGTTTTAGATATCAGTCAGCCTCTTATCTGGTACAATTGTGGAAAGTATGTTGTGGAATTGATGACTTTTGCTGCGATTTCTATGGAATCCATTATCAACCTGTGTACCGTGCGCCATATGCAATTTCGGATGAAGCTGTACACCAGCATATTCTATGCCGTCATGATTCAGGGCAGTACAGATGAGGGACAAGCAATATGGGATCACTGCTCCAAACAGATATCTGAGTTAAAGGAGAGGGAACTCTTGGATCCTCCGCTTCCCAAGGCAAGTATTGAATGCATGATCAAATGCTCAGAGGATGTCATCATTCTTCGCTATCTACTGGATGTTTGGAGAGACAACGATGCAATCGATTTCTCTCCGAAAGGGACAGAGAAATATATCAAACAAGCCACCGACATGATAGGTGCGGTGGACAAGACATATGAATTCGATGCGGAGTACTACCGATTTCGTATTCTTAACGAGGTGCTCCGACTACATCATCTTTGTTCCGGAAATATGAACGAGACCTACTTGAAGCGCTCTGGACATATCATGAAAGGAATTGAAGGTGTAATATCTGCCATCGATGTCGAAAAGTTGAACGAAAACATCATCTGCTCCATTTATGAAATGGCATCCCTATCCATTTTGGATCACCACGAAACCCCTGTCACGGTGTTTTCTCAATTGAAAGCGTTGGCGACTCAATTACAAGATTCAGCTTCCGTTGATGGCAATTTCCGTGAACGTTTGTCGTTTCTTGTGCAAGCGCAGGACTTGTTGTCCGTTTCACATGAAGATGCCCATTTCGTGGATAAACTGGCACGCTTTTGTTCGGAGGTGCACAAAATGATTTACATTGATTCATCCTACTACAACCATTCCTTTTACTCGAAATTTGCCGCGGCTATTTTCCGACGTAGTATCTACGAGCCCCTGCAGAAGTTGTTGTCACAATTGGACAGCGTTGGGCACAAGGTCCTCACCAATTTGGGGAGTGGTCTCACCTATGCCGTGAAAACGTTGGAAGCCGTCTTTGCACAAGATAGTATCTTCTTTGGTACCGTTGTCACCTTAAATGTCAATGTGTTGGTGACTGTAGGCGACTTTCGAGGAGCAATTTCTGTGGCAAAGCGAGGTTTGTATATTTTAGAAGAACACCGTGCGGCACGTGTCGATTTCAATGCCATGTTACCAGAAGATGTACGTGATATCATGGCGTTACAACGACAATCATTTACAACACGAGCGGAGAGTGTGGATTGGTATCATTCTGTGAAACGTTTGGGTGCTCATGCGTTTGCTGGGTTTGGTATCTTTGGTTTGGGATCCAGTGCGGATCGTAGTGATCAAGCCCTCGCCGAGATTCATACGGAATTACAAGCCTTATATTTCCGAACGGAATTACGTTACGGTATCAATCATTATCTACTTCGCAAGTCCTTGTTGCTGAAAAACAAAGAAATTGAACTGGCCAAAGCCGCAGCTTTGAAAGAAAACCCCAATTTGAAGTCCAAAGGCAAAGACAAAGACAAGACGGCGAAAGCAGCGACAACCAAAGCAACAGCAACGGCAGCAACAGCAACTCCTGGAACTGCCAATGGCATGGTCGCGAATTTAAATGCTTCGATGGATTTGAGCAATGCTTCCACCGCCGTGAGTATTGAGAAGTTGCCCGTTTTCAACACGCTGAAGATCTACTGCGCGAAGAATACCTATGCTCAAAGTTTGTTGTATTTGGAAGCAGCCAAAGCCGAACCTGATCATTTCCAACGTCATGTCTATTTACAACAAGCCTTTTCCGCAATTCATGAAGCCGAACAACAAGAAACGAAATTGGTCGAACATTTTGGTTCGTATACGTTGATGACGCATCAAGAACGTCACCATCCCATTGTGTTGTCGCGAAGTCATCGGTATATCTATGTCGCACCCGTTGGATGTCGGAAATTGAAACATGTGGCGTATTACAAAGTCCATGCGAAGGAAAAAGGATCCGGCACCGAAGTCTCTATCTACAATACGGATTTACCCGGAGCCGACAAACGTATCGAGGTCTCTGCGTTGACCAATTTCAAACACAGCGTCATCCGTATTGGCCCCCTGCGCAATGGTGAGTTGTATATGTTTGGTAGTGTGGCGTACAATGCGGCAGATACGATCGTTGGTGGTGTTTCCCCCAGTACGATGCCGGTGGAAGCGGTGAATCCATTGCCCACGGTGTTGTTGTGGTCGTTACTCGGTCAAACGGCTCAACAGTTGCAAGAGAATCGGATTAGTATGGAAGCTTCTTGGCGTGTCTGTTGTCGTTATTTCCAAAGTTTACCGCTACGAGATGCCTTTTCCTTGACGAGTGGTCGCAACATCTTCATCTACGACGAACCGGTTCTGTGTTCCTTGGCGGTACAACAATCGACGCCTGTGATGTTGCATCATTTCTTAGCGTCGTTGATTCGCTATGAAACCTTGCATTATCACGAAGAACTCTTTGGCAGCCAAGCAACATGGAATTGTCGTAAGAAAGAACAACTGCAATACATGACCTCCTTTGAACGCTTGGCCGCCGTCGCCTCGTTGGCCGCGGCGTTGCAAAATCAAGATGTGACGGTACAGTTGCTGCTCTTGGCGGAATTACTCCTCGATGAGTTGTTACGTTATGATATGGCCCATTTGGCCAAGAAGTTGCAACCAGGATTGATCCATTTGCTGCTGTGCCTGCAGAAGATTCCCAAGCGACATTGGCACGATACGGAACATCGTTTGTACTACAAACTGACGACCGCCTTGATTCAAGTGGCGATGTTGAGTCGAAACTTGACCCCGTTGATCGATTTGTTCAATGATTTCTTTCCCGAAGTCCGTGTGGCCGCAGCCAAGGATAGCCATCGTTTGGTGTATCCCACGACGGCTGTTTTGAAAGAACTCGAAGGGTTGATTCGGTATGCGGACGTTGTCCTCGGTGATTCCACCAAGACCGCGTTGCTTCAAGACGCAAAACTGTTGTTGGCCTCCGACCATTTCAAAGAAAGTCTGGCGACGGTAGTTGATGGCAATGCCACCAACAACAACAATCCGGAGACGACCATTGCTGATTTCTGGCGTGTTCCTGCAGCACAACGCTACCTGAAATTGACCAAAAAGGCCAAAGAGTACGTACAAGCACCCGCGGCACCTTCTCCCGAGCAGCAAGAAATTGAGAAGGCCATGTTCGTGGAACAGCCTATTCGTTACAGTGACTATCTGGCCGTGCTCTTGCAATGGATGGCGGAATTGCTGACGACGGACGAGTACACCGGGGTAGAAAAGCTCTTGCAACGGTTTCCCATTTGTCGTGAATATGTCGCACCCACGATTCAACAGGAAATGGACACGTGGCAATTGCCATCGGTGTTGCTGCCTTTGGAAAAAGTCGTCGAAATGAAAATGGCCGCAGCACAACCTGCGCCCGCGGCAGCAGCCGGTGGGAAGAAAGCACCGCCGCCCAAGAAAGGAGCTGCGCCAGAGCCTGAACCTACACCCCCCGTGGATTTCATGAAGATTCCTGATCGATTCCTGACACCCAACGACACGGAAATCAACACGCAACGAGCACAAATCGCCCAGTTGATGTTGTTTTGGACCTCGTTGCATGAAAGGACACGTGGTAGTGTGAACCATTTCGTGCGTTCGCATCGTGGCATGTTGAAGCAGGTCGTCCCAAACCAAGAGCATATTCGCAACGAATCGACGTTGCCCCTGGTGTTATCACCAAGTGCTCATGGTTCCTCCTCCTTGACCCCCGAAGAATTGGTACGTCGGTTGGGTTGTGCGGTGACCTTGTTGACACAAGCAGGTTACACTGAAGCCGCCAGTGCAGCGTTGTTACGTTGGTGGAACTATTTGGTGGCTGAATATGTCGATCCACATCAATTTGTACGCACGTTTACCTCCCTCGAGAGCCACATGAACACGTTGTTGAAGACGGTGACCTCCTTGATCGAACGCATTGGCTGGATGCCGTCGCTACCGCTTGGTGCAGCGTCCTCGTCCAACGGCACAACGACTCCGATTCCTGGTACGGCTCCCACCACCACCTTGGCGGCTACGAGTAGCCTCGGTTCGTTGCTGAGCAGTAGCCTACAGGATATCGATCCGTTGAAACTGCTCGAACCGTCTCCTGAACCATCCGCCTACCAGACGAAGGATATGTTGACGTTGTTCAATGCCCTCCTCGCCCCAGTGTTGTACCTCATCAAGGTACAATGGTTGTATCACGAACATCCTGAAGACACTGTCGTTTTGTGTTCTCGGTTGTTCCAGGTCTTCATGGCCCGCGACGTGACCGTGTCGTTGAAGACATTCCATCAGACCGTGTGGCCCTTGGTCATGGAAGCACAACAGACCTTGATCAACCAAGCGACGGAGACTGTCAACGCGGCCAAGAAAACCCTGGAGAAATACATTTTCGAGTACGAAGAAGCTCAACGCAAGAAACGGAAGAAGAAATTGCGTATTGCGCGTACCGAGAAGGACGAAGAAGAATTGTTGTTTGAAGCGGAGAAGGCGAAGTTGGAAGACATCGTCCAACAAGCTGAAGGGAAATTGGCGGAACGGGAAGCGGAAATGGCGGAAGTACAAACGAAACAAAGTGTCTTTGACGAAACGCTGACAAAGGGTGCCCACATGGCTCATCAAGCGCAAGAAAAGCTCTTTCAATTTGTCTCGTACGTTGGTCGTCGGTATGGCAGTGGGGTTGATTGGCGCGCATTGTTGACGGTGTCGGTATCCAACGAAGAAGTCTTTGCACAATTTGCGGAATTGCGTCGTGTGTACGAGAAGACCGCGCGGTATTTGCGGGAGAAGAAAGAACGCTTGTTGCTGGTGGACGTGCTCGACGAGTATACGAATGTCTTGATTCGCTTCGGACTGTTTGCGGATGTGGCGCAGTTCTTAAACGACATTGTCGACGGGCTGTTCAATGCGATGGACGCGTGTTTGCATTGGAAAACGGTGATGCACGCGGCGTTCCAACCGGAGTTTGATCGCACATTGATTCCAGGTTTACCGTTGACCATGATGGCCCTGGGGAAGTTGTCTCGTTATTGTGCGGTGAATGATTACGATCGGAAAGCCGGCTATGCACGTATGAGCAGTGAGATTGCCCGGTTACTCTTTCAAGAAAGCATCGGTCATCCGGTGACGATCGTCGGATTGGCAGCCTATGAATGCGTCGACCTGGGTGGATATCATGCGATGGCCCCACGTATCTATCATGGTCTCTATCAATCGTTGGAAGAACATGTACAGACGCTGTTTGCCGAGGCAGCGTATGTCGAAATCTTCCCGTTGGTGGTCTTGGGTGAATACATTGCGAGTGTTTACTTGCGCAACTTGCGTTTCTGGTTGCAAATGCGTATTCATCGTATACGCGCGTTGATCAAGCAACGATTGTTCAGTGAAGCGATGTCGATGTACGCCGGGATTCGGTCGACGATTACGAAGCTGGCGAAACACGAATACGGCGACCCGTATCGTCAAATGAAAGCCGTCGATACCCAAGACCCTACGGCGGCTTATGACAGCAGTGCCAATGATCTGCCATTTCATGGTCAACCGTGTGTCTTTTACAACAATCGTTTACCCGGAGACGAAGCGTTCAATGCCAAGGCCTTGGAGTGGCTGGCGACGACCGCCCCGTTGGAATTGGAGAAGTTTCTATCGGGTTTCACGGTGATGGTCCCCGAGGCCGATCTATCCCCCGCGCAACGTCAGCGAATGGAAGAAGAACGAAAAGCGAAAGCTGAAGCCGAAGCTGCCGCCGCAGCGTCGAATAAGAAAGGTGCGAAGCCACCTGCGAAAGGGGCGGCACCAGCGACGACGACCGACGACGCGCCACCGGCCTACGATGGACCCCGTATTCCCGTCTTTTCTGGTACACAATTGGTACAGGTTCACCTGTTAAGTGCCCAATTCTTGACGGAAATCAGTACCTTGGATGGTCATCAAGTGCCCAAACATGCGGCCGTCGCAGAGAAATGGGCGACCAAGGCGATGTTGGTGTTGCAACAAGTGAAAGACCAGTTGTTCACCCGCTTCACCGATGCCGCCAGGACACCCGATGTACAAGAATTCTTCCAACAGCTCTTGCACAACCCCGATCCAGACCGTGACCATGGCAACGCCAGCGGTAGCAGCAGTTCAGAGAGCAAAGCCAGTGCACCGTCGTCCCCTCGGACAGGCGCCGGAGGAGCAGGAGCGGATGGTAACGAAGCCGCCAATTTCATGATTCGCGCCATGCGGCAAGACACCGATTGGTTGCAATGCTTCCGTGAGGCGTTGGTGAGTGAACAAGCGCTCTTGTTGTACCGTCGCAAATACCGCGAAATTCTTGCGGCCGTGACCCGTTGGAAGAAATTGTTGGCCCATCCGTTGTTTCAACGGTTGTCGTCCGGTGACCAACAGTTTCAATTGACACAGACGTGGTTCCAATGCCAATGGTATCATCTCCAAGCGCTCGAAGGACAGGGACATCGAGCGGCAATTATTGCGTGTATTACCGAGGCTGCGTTGCCCTGTTGTCAAGCGATGCAAGCGAGTCATTGGGCACGTCTGTATCTCCATCAACGTGCCGTTGCGTATCGAAACACCCACGAGATCATGGCCGCAGCACATGATATGGACCAAGTCCTCGCCAGTTTCACCGAGCAACACGACTTGGAAACAGTGGGTACCGTCCATGCGTTGGTGACACGTGCGAGTTTGTTGCAACAAGAAATACAACAGTTGACGGGCCATGCGACACGGACATGTCTCGAATCGTATCACAAGCATCAAAAGACATTGGAACTGTTACGTCGTGCGGCCGATATTGCCCAACGATTGGGATTCCGCACGGGGATGTTTGCCCCCGATACGAATGTGACGTATCAATTGGCGTCGTTGGATTATCAGTATCCCAACAGTGAAACGTCGAAACAAGAAAGCTTCTCTGGTGCCGTGAGTGGGTATCATTTGTTGCACCCGGCGTTGAATGCCTTCACCGACATTCATGACAATGCACCACCGTTGACGATTACCGCGGAGGAAGCTCATCGCCGTGGTCATGGGCATGGTCCTGGTGGCTATGGATCCCCTTGGCAACGGTTACGATTGGGACCCATCGATGGTCATGCACCGTCGGTTTCTGGTGGAGGATCCCCAACGTCACCACGAACGACCGCAGCCGAAGAAACGGCCTTCTTGGGCGTGCATTCACAGAATGTGTATTGCAATGTGTATTTACGTGAAGCCCGTGCCCTGCTTCAAGCCCAAGTCGCGCTGTTACACCTGCTGGATGACATTCGCTGCAAAGATTTGCATCGGTTACGACACGTGATGCGTAGTCGTCATCCAGCATCGCAACAGACGAGCAAGGCCGCCGCAACGACGGTGGATGAGGATGAAGACGACGCGGGTCCCTTTGACCCGAAGATGTTGCAATTGGAAGAGATTTACCTCGTGGAATACGTCCTGAAGCTGCTTCGTCACGTGGCGTATGTCTCCCCCGTGACACGTGCGCGTGTGTATTACTTCACTGCCCGTGCCCGTATGACCAGTCCAGGTCCACAGGGATACGCCGACTTACGCGCGTATTGGCCCACGACGGCGACGGCGGCGGCGGGAGCGGCGACAGGAAACGCGGTACCCGCTTCTACTGCGGCTGTTGCTGTTACTGGTGCTGGATCCACCGCGGTCGCAGCGGCGACGATTCCACCGATTATGCTGCAGATCCATCTGACGCCCATTGTCACGGCGATGCACGTGTTGACGCAGGCGAAGACTACCCACGCGTGGTCGTTGTTCAAACGGTTGTGTCTCGAAATCGTTCGTTATTTTGGCCAAGCGGCCGTCGTCCTGGCGGTGGAAGAACAGGGCATTGGACAGGCGAACGATGTGCTGCGCCAAGCGGCGCAATACCTGTTGTTAGCGGCCCAAGTGACCAATCAGCGCGCGAAGCTGCGTCAAGGTGTGTCGGAACTGGTAGAAAGTGGTGCAGAATTGAACGTTGTGTTGTCCAACGAGCTACTGGCACAATGGACGACGCAGTGCTTCACATCGTCGATGGCGGTGCCTGTTCCATCACCCGCCGAAGTCGCAGCCGCCGCCGCCGCCGCCGCAACCGCTGCCGCCGCGGCAGCACCGGCTGCAAAGGGAGGCAAGGCACCAGCTCCAGCGAAAGGTGCCGCCGCCGCGGCGCCGACCACCTCGGTATCCGGCGGGGCGGGTCCTACGACGACCACCGGGCGCGATGCCGTGGCCTTGTTAGTGACGACGTTACGTGAACAAGCCGAGTTTGATGACATCCGTGTGGACGCGACTGATGTCGAACGATGGTGGGACGATGCGCCATCGATGTGGCTATCGACCGACTTGCACGTGTTGCTGCAACAAACGTTCCCCAGCAGCTACGGCGCCGCCTGTGCAGTGACGAATACGCATCTACCGACGGGCCCATTGTTACCGTTGGTGGCTGCACAATCGGCATTGCAAGGTCCTTCCTCGGTCGTTTCATCGACCGTTGCGGTGACACAAGCCATTGCTGCGGGTGCTGTCACCGCGGTATGGGATTCGTTGGTCGCGACACCCGCGGACTGGGTGAAAATGCATTCCGACATCGTCACGGGCAAATGGTTCACGCTCGATGGAGAGTATGGCTTGTATTCCCATGCCGCCATTTACTTCCTCTTGGGTGATCATGTCGCCGCACCAGCAGTTCCCACTGCTGCCGTGGCGGCTGCGCCTCCGGCGAAGGGTAAAGCCGCTCCGGCGGCGGCGGCGGCAGCGGCCGCAGCTGCTGCGCCCGCGCTGGCTACGGACAGCAAGGACCCGGTGTTGACCCGCTTGGTCTTGTACAAAGGAGACGTTGATCGGTGTGAACGCCGGCTGCGCCAGTTGGCCTACGACTTACAAAACCCACGCGATGCTTCGGCCGTCACAGGCGATGCCACCGCGCGATCGCAGGGGCAAACATTTACACCGTTGCCGTCACCGAGTTATTTCGCCTCGTTGGTCTGGTCGTTGTATGTGCTGTTGAAACAAGGCTTCGTGGGTGATGAGCGTTGGGCCGAGATCAGTGCTTGGTACGACCACGTCCCATCGATGCACGCCTTAACGCCCGTGGTGCATATGGCTGAATGGGATGAATCGACGTTGTCGTTTACACCGGCTCCCGCGGAGGCGGCCGTGGCACCGACGACGACCTCGGCAGCCCCCGCCTCCCCGCGACAACAAACGTTGCAACAGATGCAAACACCACAGAAACCACCACCACCGTTGACCGGATCCATCGTCATCAAACGATTGTATTCGGACCTCGCGGGCGTGACGATGGAGCATCCGACCGTGTTGTCGTTGCCGTATACCGTCACGACGGTGAAGCACTTGGCGGATTTATGCAATCGCACACGTGATCAAGCCGCGGTCAGTCAACCAGAAATCTGCAATTTCCTTCGATTGGCATTGGGCCATGCACCACCCGTTTCTGCCCGTGGTGGACGCTAACCGCTGCTGGCAGCTGCCTCGAGTAGGGATGGGCGGCAGATAACAAACCCAAAAGAGAAAAAGAGAAAAAAAAGAGAAAAAAGAAAACTTCGTGTCACCTGTAACATACCACAGAAGAAAGAAAAAACATAGTCAATCGTTATGGTTCTGGTTATCGCCATCGTCGGCCCAACTTTGTCACGGGATTCTCGTTACATATGTATACACAGCAGCACAGTCTACGGCGGCGGGGAAATTCGACATTGTCAGGGAAATGATGCACAAGAAGACAAGCTTCGTAACATCGTGTAATCTACTCTACGAAGAGAACAATGTGGGAAAGAGTCGTTTGGTGTTTTCTTCCACCTGCTGCGCCAACGCGACGGGGGTCACATTGCGGATCTTCGCGACTGCTTCCAGCACATTAATCATGTGACACGGCTCGTTTCGGTCTTTAATCAGACATCCTGGAACGAATTTCTCCTTCTTCACGGTCTTGAAGGTGGTAGATACAAATTTATGACTGGGATGAGAAGGTTTAATCGAACACCACGGTGAATCCGTTTCCAACATCAACAAATGATCAGGAATCTGTTGCACCACACGAATGCCTTCTTCCGTTCGAATGGAACACCCATTCACCCCAATGTATAAACCGAGCGACGCCAATTCAAGCATTTCTTCCAATGAATCTGTGTATGAATGGACGACTCCACCAGCAGGCAACAGATGAATGTTCTCTTTCATTATCCGCAGGAAGTCGCCCTCGGTGTTTCGGTTGTGCAGAAACAGCGGCAAATGGTACTTCGATGCCAACGGAAGTTGTGCTTGAAATCCAATCAACTGCAATTCTTTTCCACAGTAGTTGAATCGGTCGTAGTCAAGACCACATTCGCCCACCGCAACGACAGTTCCGTCCGAGACACCTTCACCAATAATCGCATCTAAACGTTCGATAACTGCCGCCTCTCCCTCAGCAAACTCTGTGGCCCGACAGGGATGTACACCAGCCGTACATCTTAGACGACAACGAGCGTTAGATTCAGGATCGCGGCAAAGTTGAGTTGTATGCACGGCTTCGTCGCAGAAAGACGAGGTGCACAACATGGAGACGACTCCACACGACTTGGCTCGGTCTAGAATGGCCAGAAAGTCACTGTCGTGGCTTTGTTTTCCATGATACTTTCCATGAAACATTTCATCGCTGATATTGAAGCCAATATCGCACATACGAATGCTACTGTTGTGGACGCCTTGTTCCAATTCAGTGTCCGCAAACCGCGGCTCGAATCCCGCTGCAAACCCATTCATTTTACCCCGATAAAACTCTGTGTAGAGATAAAATACCAGAATAGAGTAGAGAAACAGTCTCTCTCACTCGTTAAACATATTTTTGCCACCATGGTTTGTTTCTTTTCATTCCTCTTGTTCTTCCTTGCGACGAATGGCGGCGCAGTGGAATGATGATGGAACGAGACCTATATTTACACACTATTTGTTGATCGAGATCTAACTTAGACGTCTAATACAGTCATCATAAAGAGGCGTCCTTGTCCTGTTGTTTGGCTAATCCGCTTGTCCTCGTCATTTATTCGCTATTTGTTCCAAGTTCATCTTCATGGAAGAGGCCATACTTGATTCCATGCACAGAGAAAATTGTGTATCATTTCGAAGTGGACAATAACCATCTCTTTTGTAGCTCCCGTGGCTATAGTATCTCTGTCTGTGATCGACCCCTTGACAACCGATAGCCACTTTGCAACGCATTCTTCTCCGACAATAACATGCAACACGATCATTTGCAATTCTTTAACAACAGCGCGAACGGAAATGTTGTTCCCAGAGTTAACTTTTCTGCCTCTGCGGCTCAAGCTGGTGCTGTGTCGGCCGCTGCTGAAAGTGAAGGAGGGCACCGAGACTTCATTCGCGTGGTGGAGTACATTAAGAAAATGCCTGCGGGGATGAAGGTAAGCATAGGTTATACAACGGTTTGAAACGTTGCATTGCTGAGGCTTAACTTGTTTCATGGGGCGACACAGGTTTCGACCTTCGACATTGCTTCAGAGCTCAAGATCGACGTTGAGAACGACCGCTCACTGCTGGAAATTTTGAAGAGTAATCCCGAATTAGAATGTCAAATTGACAATGATGGGCGCAATTGCTTCAAATACCGAACGAAATTCGATATCCGCAACAAATACGATTTGAAGCAAACTCTAGTGGCGTCGAACATTGGCATTCTGCTCACCGAAGTGGATAACTGCTATCCTGGAATCCGTGAGTGATGATTGAATGCGTGCGTGACAAATTGAACCTAGCTAACAAAGAATTCCTGATTGTATTGTGTAGGTGAAGAAGTGATGGAAATGATTCGCGGCGGTGAAATCATCGGAGTTGAGAATAAGACACTGAAAGATTTCGTTCTGTTCTCTCGTGGCGCTCAACCCTTTTACTCTGCACTTTCCGGAACGGTTACAGCTAAACACGACGAAAAAGTCGTGACAACCTCTGAAGATCTTACGACTGAAGTTCGTAGAGGAGAGGCTGTTCTTGTGGGTCAATTTTGGTATCGTGTTTCCTCGGAGGTGCACGTCGGGGCAAAGCAAAGTCAACCGCAGCGAGCAAGAGCACCGGCATCGGTGACGATGGACAAAGAAATGTCTGACAAAAACGAATACGTCTTCAACTTCGATAAATCTTCGCTGCCACTTGATGGTACCTTTGAAGACCGCGAAGGTTTCACGGGTCCCATTTGGAAACATGGTGCCACCAACGACGTGCGTAGTTTATGGCGAGAAAGTGCACAAGCTCTGAAGGATGGCAACTTCCTGCAAGATGAATTACGACTTGTCGATGCATTGAAGGACCATATCCAATACAACCGACAAAGTCTCCTCAATGCACGAGGCAATCGTGATGGTCGTGGACGTGGAAAGGGAAGACGCGGAGGTGGCCCTCGTGGTGCGAAGAACTTCATGGTTGGGGCTGGAGCGAATTCTCACTTGCAGGGAAGTTCCATTGAGAAGGCTTTGCGAGAAGTCGGACGAGAGCAACTGGCGAAACTTCAAAAGTAGTCCGACCTCTTCTCCATTCACAACTTTGTAAATAGTCCATTACTTACATACAACTCCCACCCGACGTCCCTATTTACATGCACTGTCGTCATATATCACGCGATGGCTCATACGAACAAAGCGCGAAGATGCTGTCGCTGAAAAGGCTGTCGACACACAGGACATTTGTGTGTATTGCCTTGTGATGTATTTGATGCTGCTGACTTGAAAGCGAAGGGTGTTATGCAATCCCAACAGCAGACATGCCCACAGGGCAACGACGTCGGTGATACGACAGCATCAAGGCAAAGTGGACATTGCCCGAACTCCTCAACTGGACAAGGCTTCACTTGTAACGCGGCTTTAGATTTGTTTCCATCATCATTTACCGCGGGCACCAGCTGGTTGTCGAGTTCGTTCAAAACGACCCTGCTCGCGTAGTACGTCAACATCAGAACTCTTGCGCCAATCATCCACCCATAGGTCTGCACTTTTATCTACAAACAAACGGATTAT
The DNA here is from genome assembly GCA_008000375.1 of Poteriospumella lacustris. Lineage (NCBI taxonomy): Eukaryota > Chrysophyceae > Chromulinales > Dinobryaceae > Poteriospumella > Poteriospumella lacustris. The sequence continues at coordinate 42,076 of SMOI01000223.1, forward strand.
TCTCGCATGGTAGACAACGAAAGAAATGTTGGAAGAAACGAACCTGGAAAGTGGATGTCGGCGGTAGTGACTCCGAAAAGAGTTGAAGATTCAGTATTCGAAGAGGGAATTCTAAATATCTCCCTGACAATGCGAACCAATGCTGATGTAGGTCGTAGCAGTAGCCTACCAACCTCGCCATTCTTGCGCTAGATTCGTGTGACAATTTAACATAACTAGCATAGAGAGCTGCTACAACCATTTCCAGAATAGGTCGCTGGAGAATGAGCTTACTATCTTTGTCATCCTCAACCGTTGTACTTGTCATTGACGATGAATCTGACAGCTCCGTATCATTGATATCGACTGAACTCTCCTCTTGGGGTGTTATGTTTTCGGGCTCTGTCATTATTTTCCAGAAAGCAGCAACGGCAGACAGTATCTCTTGGCGCCGTGCGTAAATGTAGGGAAGAAAAGCGTAGAAAAACGCCGCCATCAAGAATTTCTTTTGGGATATAATTCTATTGATATAGTCCTTGCCATTGTCACCAGATATAACATGAAGAGGTGTTAATTTGCAAAACTGATGGCCAATAGTTGCTCCATGAGATACCAGTGCGGCAGTATAGTACGCCATTGAGCCGAAAAATTCGATTTCACTGCCATATTGTGTTGTTTTAGATGATCCAATCAGCATGCTGCTGATTTCTTTCAATTCATTGTTCATGAAATCGAGGATTTTCGTGTCAATGAATTTCGAGAAAAGCATAGCCACTGGATGGGCCCTGTAGGATGCTTTCTGATGAGAACCACTCATTGCCACCGTGCTGCTTGCAAAGAACTTCCGCACGTGATCGATCTTATCTGTTTTACAATGATAGTTTCAAGAGTATGAGTTTCCTCCTTGTGCCCAATCAAGAGTATGCCAATTCTCCAATTCTCCAATTCTATTGTTGTGGTAGCTTCAGTTCATCGATCGATCGAGTCATCGATGTTCATCATCATCATGTTCATTCACGCAAAAATGAAACGCCTTGTGGGCGGTTTGTTTTTTTTGTCACTCCGTCCGGTCCCGAACGACTTGGACGACTTCTTACAACTTGAAATTTATCGCAGCACTTTGTTTCATTCACAGATTTCACTCTGAGAATCGACGGCAGGAGGATTTTGTGACCTTAAGTTGCTAACCGGCTTGATTGATTTGTTGCTATTTGCTGCTGAACTTGTGGTGCAGCCAGTTTTGTTCTGCGCAGCTACGATACGAGTTTCTTTGGTGAAACAAAATGTCGAGTGGACTTCTAGCAATCAGAGCAGCGACAGATGCTAACTCCGCCGAACAGAAGCGGCAAAGTGAAAGAAAACGAAACCTGCTTGTTCTGGTCAATCAGTATTTGATTGAACAAGGTTATGTTGAAACTGCCGAACGGCTTCAGCAAGAGTCGAATGGCGTCATTAATCGTTTTGCTCCTGCGGACAATGTCGATCTACCCATAGTCCTCATGGATTATGAAACATATTATGAGATGCGCTTCGATCGGAAGCCCAAGCTCATTCGAAAATTGGGCGATTCCGAGATTGAAACCAAGGTGAAGCCCAGCTCGAAGAGTAGCGATAGTTCCAAAAAGTCGGCAAACAAAAAGCCCGATGGCTCAGAAGCTGCAAAGACTCAAAATTCGAAGGATGCTGTGACGTCTAATCCAGAATCTAAAGACGATAGCACCGCCTTTTCAGTCACAGGAAACTCTGTAGCGCTGGCGCCTGCCAATGCTACGAACGCTCCCAAACGAGGAAATGATGAGTTTGGAGGACAAGCATTAATGCTTCGTCTTCCCCCTCAATTTGGAGGTGACTCTGAATTGAAAACATTGGCTCAATCCATTTCACGAGACATATTCGTGGAAAGCCCTAACGTTCATTGGGACGACATCGTTGATTTACCTGAAGCGAAACGTTTGTTAAGAGAAGCTGTGCAACTACCCTTGCGGTATCCAAATCTTTTCAAAGGCATATTAAGACCTTGGAGAGGCATTTTGTTGCATGGTCCTCCTGGAACCGGAAAAACACTGTTGGCGAAAGCGGTGGCCACCGAATGCCATACGACCTTTTTCAATATTTCCGCGTCTACATTGGTGTCCAAGTGGCGAGGCGACAGTGAGAAGTTAGTGAGAGTTTTATTTGAACTTGCGCGCCACTATGCACCTTCGACTATCTTTTTGGATGAAACAGATGCCATTTTGTCTTCGCGTGAAGGCGATGGTGGTGGACAAGGTGAGCATGAAGCTTCGCGACGTATGAAGACGGAGCTGTTGATTCAAATGGATGGATTAAGCAGTAAACAAACCAGCGAAACGCAGCAGGTCTTTGTTCTTGCGGCCAGTAATGTTCCGTGGGATTTGGATCAAGCGTTACTGCGGCGATTGGAAAAGCGCGTTCTGGTATCGTTACCGACACAAGCTGCGAGAGAGCAGATGCTTCGACAGAACTTATTGGGTCGCCTTTCGCCAGAAGTCGATTGTACTACTATAGCAGAGCGATTGGAAGGCTATAGTGGAGCTGATATCGAGGTTCTATGCCGTGAAGCAGCTATGCGACCGCTGCGTAGACTGTTGGATGCATTGGACGGAAATTTCGTGAGTGATCGATACGCAGCCCTTATTGCAGAATCTGTATTGCCGGAAGCTCCTCCACCTAGAGGTGGGGCAGGGCCTGGTGCCCCCAATGTGCGCCGCAACAACAATACTGCTGCAAATGCCTCTGCGCCGGCGGTACCACCTACACGAAACATTGACGTAGAGGCATTAATGACACGAGACCCTGTTTCTCTTGAAGATATCGAAGCAGCACTTCTCTCTACACGCCCATCTGGAAGCAGTCGCAATAATCGGTATGAAACTTGGCAAAAAGATCACGGTGCAGTGTAGAGAAATACAGTATGTGCTACACATACCTACGTCGCAACTGCTTGATGGAGAGAAGTTTATAATGTAAATAAACTATCTATTAGTGATATTCCCTTTTTATTGCATTCTTGTGAAAGAAGATATGAAAATTCTTTTTTTAATAGTGGCGTGTTGTCACCGAATTTGTGAAAACGAACATGGGGCGAGTGGAGCGAGTGCCTGTTGGCCGTTACGTTTTCTGCTGTTTTTGCGCTTTGGTTTCCAGTTTTCGTCTGGCCCACCTGAAATCGTCTTTTCATTCATTCATAAGAAACAGGCGGCCTTTGGTTTACCATATTTGTATCCAACATCTATTTTTCCTTGTGAATAGTGTATGGTTACAATTTTGGTGTGGGCGGAAAGAAAATCGGTGAATGGTCCTTTTTTGTGTCATGTTCCGTGACAGAGTCGTATAAACCGGTGACGAAAGCCAACATCAAGATGTCTTCATCGAATCTTTACGCTAATTATGGGTACGGAAAGTACCAGACAGGTCTTCGCAATGATGTTCAAAAAATGAGACGGAAATTGCAAGAAATTGAATGGCGGAAAGAACGAGAACAACTGATTATTGAAGAAGTACAACGCAAAGCACGTGAATTAGAAAAACTACGTCAACAGGAAGCAGAGAGGAAAGAAATAGAGAGAAAAACAAAGCGCTATTTCGCTTTCGACAACTACGATCGAAAGAAATTGGTCAAAGATCGAACATCATTCTTTGGCGACCACAATAACATCAATGGTGCATGGCGGCCAGATGGTCACGGTCAAGTCATTGATCAAACGGATGTCGTATTGGATGGTGAATTCAAGAAAGGTGATTTTCTTGGTGGCTCAGTTTATTTCCGATCGACCGAACAAACTTGGCAAGGTGCGATGAAGGGCGATTTAATACAGGGCTACGGCACCGTTACAACCAAAACATATCGTAAGAAAACGGCGAAAGACTTGTACTTTTCTGACGATCATCTGGAGCCTGGCTCTGTGGCACATTCGGGGCATCACGACCCTCGTCCATTTAGCTTGAAAGCGATGAAAGCATCACTTCACACCGTATCAGAAACCACTGACCAAAATGATGAGCCGCCAGATTCTGCTCGACGACGACGAATGGAACGAGATGAGCAACGGAAAGACATGGTCGAAGAAATTCATACCGATGATGTTTTGGTATTCAATGGTGAAATCATGTGCAAACGCTCGGAAGTTGTTCCTGGCGTTCGCATCGAATTCTTCGACGATCAATATGCACAGGCGGGTGTATCCGATAGTACACAGTTGGCCACAACCAATTTGAGTCCTCCGCGACACACCAGGAATTCAGCAGTACATCGAATTGAAGCTATACGAGGGCATCATGAAAGATTGCAAGGTATCAACGATGGGTTGCCCAAGCTGCAGTTGTACCATGTGCCTGGACCCAACGCTGCGGCCAAATCCGTTGACAAATCATCGTCATCCACCTCGTCGCAGCATTACAACACATCGAAAACCAATGCAACCATCACCGAGGATGTATATCAACGCAATCCAGGTCCTAGAAAACTCAACGTACTCGATCGTGGACATTTCTCGCTGCAAGCGACAGTGATTGAACATCGACGCGATTGGAAATATCTCGTACGATTAGACGACGAAGTGTATCCACGGGATCGTATTCTTGATCTACAACATTTGGGACGTTTTCGTCTCATGCGGGAACAACCCAAAGTCTACCATTTGCATAGTTTTCCTGCGGCGTTTTCGAATCATCCCCATAACAACTCACCGTATCGTGCGGTAACTCATCCTGCCGTCGTCTCATCAAATTTCTTTGATGACGATTCCGCGACACATGATGTCTCGACCCTGGGCAATGGTCATGATCTAGATTCTGTCTATTTCCACAGCGAAGCCAGTGCTGATCATTCTTCAACGCTGTCGTACAATGCTCCTACACAACGTGTCATTGCGCATCCGGATCATCCACGCCATACTATGGATTATCGCGAGCATTTACCGCAGCACCAAGTCACATCTCGTCCTCTATTGCCCATGGTACCAAGTCGTTCGGCGCATGCACGTCGACAAAATTACTTTGAAACGGCATTGATGGGTATTGGTGCTACCCAAGAAGCAGCTGAATTGAAGGCGAAAGAAGCCCAACAACGACAACAATGGAAACGGTTCATCGAAGACAAAAAGAAAGCATTCGAAGCTGATCGTCAACGACAAATCGAAGAAGAACAAGCGCGGCAATTGCAAGCCAGTGTGGCCAAGGCCGTCGAAGACAAAATAGCTCAGGCACAACACGATGCCGAAGAAGACGATCAAACACGCCGGTCGGCATTGACATCAGTTTATTCCGAATTCGGTGAAGACGATGATGATGAAAACGACAACAATGGCAGTGGTGTTGGCGGTGATGTGCGCAAAAGATAGTGGTCTGGGGCCCACCAGGTCCCTACTCCTTCCTTTGTATCTCGTTTGTATATAGATCTGTTTCAGTATAATGAAGAAATGTTCGCACATCCCATCTTAGCTGTGTTCTTCAACGTTCTTTTCAGGGCTCCTTGTCATAGGAATAAATTACTTGTGTTATTGCTGTTTTGTTTTGGAGTTTGTCTACACTCCAGTATACTAATGGGGAAGACTATACAGAAATGCCGATGTTTTACTTCCTCACGTAGTAAGTAGCTTAATGAGACATTTAGTTGGCTTCTTGTATGCATTGTTCTGTCGTCTTCCATATGTTTTATATTATAAGTTTGGTATCGATAATTATGAGTATGGGTGTAACTAGTGGTAGCGAAACGCAGAAAATCAATTACTGCTCCAATACAGTTTCATTTACGATTTACGTTGAGCTTATGTTGAGCTTGAAAAACGAAAAGCTATGTCTGCCATATTGTGAAGATTATTTACTTAACGAACAATTGATTATTTCGAGTAATTCTCAACGTTATGAATGTGTTTCCAATCCTTTGCAAGGACAGCTGCTGTAAGCAGCGAACAACAGAACTGCTGTGACATCATCGTCATCATGGAGCGTCTGTTCCATTCTGCTGGCTGCTGCCGACACAACGCAACGCCTTTCTTCTTTTTGCGCACCGTCTTTCTTTCATCATCGCTCAATAAATAAATGTTGCAGGTGGTCACGCAAGATCAACGCATTCACCTCACACAGAAGCAATAATATCCATTGCTTTTTAAGAAACTTAATGGGGCTGCAGCTTATCCTGTGGTCTAAGTTGTGTTGATTTGTTTGTGTTGCGAAGAGGCTTGATTGATATCCAACATGGAGTACAAAGGCGCAAATGATGATACTCCCCGAAGTTTGACGTCTCCTCGCGATGATCGATTTTACACACCTCGAACAATAGCACGCAGTAATTCTACAAGTAACTCTGACGAATGGCATTCTCCTCGACATGAAAGCGACTTTCAAACACCACGGTCATATCAGACTCCTCGATCATACTATGAGGCCGACCGAAAAGAGCAACATGCCGCACACCCTGGATCGAAAGAAAGTTACGAGTATTCATCTCAAGCGAAACAGTTCTATGGTAATGCTGGTCATCAGGGCTATAGTGAACAACCTCAACCTGGCAGCGCCCGTTATGCTACGCATCAGCGATTTTCGAACGCCAGAAGAAACTATATTGCAGAGGAAGATGAGAACAACAATGAATACGACGAGGTGGTTCCCACAGCTATCGATGAAAATGATATCGAAGACATCTTAAGCGCGGCAAGACACAGCAGGATTGAGGAAATAGAGCGGCTTTTGGATAAAGGAGTGCCAGTTGACGTGCGAGACCAATTCGGAAACACCATTCTTATCACTGCCTGCCAAAATGGAAATAAAAGGGTCGCTAAAGCTGTTCTTCGAAGAGGTGCAGATATAAATGCCAGAAATTTTAAAGGCAACACTCCATTACACTACTGCTACCAATGTAAGGCACTCTCTATCATCCGCACGAGTATCGCTCTTTATCTTTACCATTCCTTCTAGATGGATACGGAGACACACTTGGCCAGTATTTAATGGAAAAGGGAGCAGATTTAGATGCTGTTAATAATGCCGGCAAGCCCACTTGGGAGGGAATTTAGATTTGTGGTTTTCTGCGGTTTATACCCTGCCAACTGTATATACTTTTGTCTATAACATAGCGAATAGCTGCATCATATATTTTTTATATGGTGCTGATTTCCTACTTTCAATAAATTAAAAGGCTTTATTGGATCAACAATGTTTGTTAGAGCTGCTGAATTATAGCCAGAGAGGTTGCTGCGATACAATACATACTGTAGATGTAGTTAACATGAATCTTCCGGTTACGGTAGAGCTGCATCTTTCGTACTACTTCTATGAGTTACGTCAAGAATAGATTTCATTAGGATGTATTGTTAAAGTCTTCGACGACGATGGATTCCGCTACAACCGGCGAGTGTGAACAATCCGTGCTTTGGCTTTGGTGTTTTGGCTGAAGGAGAAACGGTTGGAAAAGTGACCGTTTCATTCATCCGCCGTCTCCCGCCACAAAGATGACTTAGTTGGAGATTGGACAGCAGGTTGCTCAGGCCCATATCAATACCGCCTTTCAGCACAATATTCTTGTCGATTGCTTTGGTGTGACTGGTTTTCATTGTGAATTTTTAGCGCATCGAAATGCAGTACAATCAGACAGGACGTGGCCAAGTTCGAGTGGGCAATTGGTTTGAGGAGCTCAAATTGAAAGAAGACACTGGTATCCGCTTCTATCCTGAGCCATCAAAGAGAGAAAACTCGCTGTTGACGAAGTCTCGGTGCATCGAGCATTCCGCCAGACTTGATCCGAAGGAGTACATATCAGTGACCAATGCCACGTTGCGTGATCCCAAAAGAGATGCATCCTATCTTGTGGTTGACAATGTTGGGCCAAGATTCAGGCGCTTTGAACGAACTGCAAAGCAGGATATCGAGGAGAACGTAAAGCGGCAAACCATTCGGGATTTCAATGAAAGCCGCAGGGTCGCGTACGAATCGGAATCCAAAGCAACGATGTCGAAGTCGGGGTTTACAGCTTCCTTGAAAGAAAATGATCTCAGCATCCGTATTCCCACCAGGAGCTCCAACTACTCGACGGACAGGGCTGTCACATTTTACTCGCATGCGGTGGACACGTCGCCAAATGAAGTGCCGTTCCCGATGAGTTTCGTCAAGTCGGTGAATCCATTTCGCAAGAACTGTGTGTTTTCTGCGGACATCGAGACAGAGGTCATTGCCGCCCGCACGGAGACTTTCGAAAGGCCACAGTCTCTTCCTACAGTTCGCGAGTACAAAACTCTTATCGCATTGCGATCTCGTCTGATCGACCATGGCAAGCGAGTTATCGAAGAAAACACTGGTCGTCGCCCATACTACGGACAGACTGTCCGATTCATCATCGAGATTCTGGCACGCCATGAGGAGGAAGCAGAGACGGATATTTCCGTCGTCGAGAGCGATCTATATCAGCACCTGGGTGGGTATCAATTGTCCCCATCGGAACGTTACGCTCTGACGTCTGCTTATGACAAGCACGCGAAAGGGTCGATTCCTATCTACGACTTCGCGGTGCTTTTCAAGCGTACCCCAGTGCCAAGGCGGATGGAACTTATTGGATTCTTTTACAGCGTTGTTGACCCCGACAACTTGGGCAAGGTCAATGTGGACGACCTCCGGAGCCGCGTCTCGAGATCCAACACCCACGCCGATTCCTTTCTTACCTTCATGTCTACCGCGTCGAATGAGTTCACTATCGATGACTTCTACGACTTCTACATTTATGTGTCGTCAGAGATCGACAGCGAAGATCTCTTCGAGGAGATCATGAAGGAGGCATGGGGGTCATTGTAGAAATGTAGTATTGCCATTCTCATGTAAAAGATTTAAGCATCCAATTAGGTCTTTTCTTCTGTTGATTGTTGATTTCATCGGTAATGGAATTGAATCGAGTTCATAATGATAGATCCTGAAGAAGCACTCGCTATCAATCAATCCTTAGTGCACCAAATCGTACCAACCAAACAAAGAGTACAGCTAATTGGTAATACTATAATCATTAAAAAACTTTACATGAGAACCGAATTGCTTTTCTACAATGACCCCCATGCCTCCTTCATGATCTCCTCGAAGAGATCTTCGCTGTCGATCTCTGACGACACATAAATGTAGAAGTCGTAGAAGTCATCGATAGTGAACTCATTCGACGCGGTAGACATGAAGGTAAGAAAGGAATCGGCGTGGGTGTTGGATCTCGAGACGCGGCTCCGGAGGTCGTCCACATTGACCTTGCCCAAGTTGTCGGGGTCAACAACGCTGTAAAAGAATCCAATAAGTTCCATCCGCCTTGGCACTGGGGTACGCTTGAAAAGCACCGCGAAGTCGTAGATAGGAATCGACCCTTTCGCGTGCTTGTCATAAGCAGACGTCAGAGCGTAACGTTCCGATGGGGACAATTGATACCCACCCAGGTGCTGATATAGATCGCTCTCGACGACGGAAATATCCGTCTCTGCTTCCTCCTCATGGCGTGCCAGAATCTCGATGATGAATCGGACAGTCTGTCCGTAGTATGGGCGACGACCAGTGTTTTCTTCGATAACTCGCTTGCCATGGTCGATCAGACGAGATCGCAATGCGATAAGAGTTTTGTACTCGCGAACTGTAGGAAGAGACTGTGGCCTTTCGAAAGTCTCCGTGCGGGCGGCAATGACCTCTGTCTCGATGTCCGCAGAAAACACACAGTTCTTGCGAAATGGATTCACCGACTTGACGAAACTCATCGGGAACGGCACTTCATTTGGCGACGTGTCCACCGCATGCGAGTAAAATGTGACAGCCCTGTCCGTCGAGTAGTTGGAGCTCCTGGTGGGAATACGGATGCTGAGATCATTTTCTTTCAAGGAAGCTGTAAACCCCGACTTCGACATCGTTGCTTTGGATTCCGATTCGTACGCGACCCTGCGGCTTTCATTGAAATCCCGAATGGTTTGCCGCTTTACGTTCTCCTCGATATCCTGCTTTGCAGTTCGTTCAAAGCGCCTGAATCTTGGCCCAACATTGTCAACCACAAGATAGGATGCATCTCTTTTGGGATCACGCAACGTGGCATTGGTCACTGATATGTACTCCTTCGGATCAAGTCTGGCGGAATGCTCGATGCACCGAGACTTCGTCAACAGCGAGTTTTCTCTCTTTGATGGCTCAGGATAGAAGCGGATACCAGTGTCTTCTTTCAATTTGAGCTCCTCAAACCAATTGCCCACTCGAACTTGGCCACGTCCTGTCTGATTGTACTGCATTTCGATGCGCTAAAAATTCACAATGAAAACCAGTCACACCAAAGCAATCGACAAGAATATTGTGCTGAAGGCAGTATGCTGCAGATAAGAAGTACAGATCATATGGCAACTTGTTTCCATCTCAAACTGCATGTTGCATGTTGTTGTTGATTCGGAACGGACAGCTGTCGTCATCATCATGGAACATGTTACACAGTGAAACGGCCCGTCGACGGTTTCATCGCCAGCCTATGTACAAATGTGCTGTTTCTGTAGCAATAATCTGCGCCAGTAGCCTTCGTCGGAGAGCGAGCAGCAGAAAGAAACCGGTGATTGATTGTGCAGCAGCTTTGAATTGGCGAAGCATAATTAATTCGAAAGAAGAATTTTTACCTGACAAATCATCCGTTCCTGTTTTTCACATAGCTTGCTCTGGTATCAGTGTTGCTGCGTTTTCGATGGTGGATAAAGGATTGTTTTCAATCGACCTG
>SMOI01000224.1:5977-52640 GCA_008000375.1 Poteriospumella lacustris
GATACGATCGTCAGTGGCTCCACGGCGCAACGGAAGATATCGTTGAATTTGAATTCGCGGTGTCACAAGAAAGGCTGGGCGCCCATTCACTATGCCGTCGATCGCGCGAACATTCCTTCCATTCGATTGCTGGCCTATGCTGGTGCGAATTTACAAGCCAGTTCCGCGACGGACAAACGCATGGTGCCGCTCGAGTTGGCGAAAGCACGTATCAAGTCGAGTCCATCGAATTCACCCTCGAAAGACCAAGCGGAACGTGTCTTATCGTTGTTGACGGAGATGATTTCGTGGCAGAAAACCGCTGCCAAGGACGCGGAAAAATCAAAGAAAGCCGATACGATGGTGGATGTACCGAGTAAGACGCCCACCAAGGCACAAGGAAAAGTCGCGACACCGGAGAAGAAAGACGACAAGTCTGGATCGACATCGACAACCGCAGACCCTGCGATGGCTTCCAAAGGTTCAGAAAAGAAGAAAAAGAAAGGTCCAGAATCGAAGAAGAAAGAGTCTGGGGCATCCTCCATCGTCTCTTCCAAGGCGGAGCCGGTGACGTCTACTACACCGCCACCAGCGGCGGTGGAAGATCACTCCGCATCACCGTCACCCTCCCCGACGACGACGGGGGTCACCTTGCATTCCGGTGCGATCATCAGCTTCGCGTCGCATGATGAAATGATGGACAATTTGTTGGCGATGGGCTTTCAAGAATCCGACTGTTTGCAAGCGATTCAGCGGTATGGAACCGACTTGGACTCGGCGATCTCGTGGCTGTGTGAACGTCCACCAGAGCAAATGGTCGAATCAACGAAAAAGAAAGAGGATCCACCCGTAGCACCTGCACCGGTCTCACGTGGAACGTCGGGACATGCGGCGAAAGAGTCAGCGACGTCTTCCAGCGGTAGAGGTGGTTCCAACCGACATTCCAAGTCCCAAGAAGCGAAGAACCACGACGCCAAGAACCAAGAACCGAAGAATCACGAGGCGAAGAATCACGAATCAAAGTCGCACGAATCGAAGCAGCACCATGAGTCGAAAGCGCAGGATTCGAAGGCATCAGAAGCTGCGCAGACGCAAGGAACGACAGCCGCCGCCAGGTCCAAAGGATGGAACGTGAAAGAGGACAGCAAGACCACGAAGCCGTTTTCGTTCTCACAGGATATCGGTATCCCGACGCTTCCGCCTGTCCCACCGCCGACACGGGCCTCGCAGCAAAAGGCCGCCGCTGTCCCACCGACTCCTGAGACGAACAAACGAGGTTCTTCTCGTAAAGCGAAGGGGCAATCGCAAGCGTCACCAGCTGTAAACAGACGTTCGGCGGCGGCCAGTGACGCGTCGTCGGCCGTCCATCCCGCCACGTCGCGGTCGACACCGCCGCCGGTCGATGCGGAGCCCGCGGTGGCATTGCAAGCCCCGCCACTTTCTCCTCCGTCTGCGACGGTGACGACGACGACGTCGTCGTCTTTTCTTCCGCCGTTTGGGGCAGGTGGATTGGATGGTGGATTGGGCTTGGGCTTCGGTTCGATTGCGCAAACCTCGTCGAGTTTCATGTCCAGCGGATTCGAAAAGGGTATTCTGGGTGGCTCGATGGGGTCGTTCAACGCGAGTTTTGTCAACGCGTTGAATTCGATCGGATCGGCGTCCTCGGATCACGATGTGGACTTCTCCCTCACTGCGGGTGGTGCGATCGAGCTCTCTGCGGGTGCGAAGCCGTTCGTACCGAAGACGTTTACGCCCGCGGCGAATCCGACACCGATTGGCAGCGGAGCCACCGGGATCCAAGGCGCGTCTCCTCTGCCAGAGTTTTCCTTTGGCGCGACCGAGCCTTCTTCCTCGTTGGGCAGTAGCTCGTTCGGGGCGTCGTTGCCATCGATTGACGAATCGTTGCGTTTGCTCAGTCAATCTTCCACCGGTGGTAGCAGCCTGTGGAGTTCATCCACTGTCGGTCTGGGCATTGCCGGTGCGGGAGGATTAGGAAGTGGGTTACGCCCTTTAGGTACGTGTTCTCGTTGATGTTCTTGTCATTGATTGATTGATTGATTACACGTGTACTCAACTGGTTGCTATGGCGCGGTGTTTCGTGATAGGCACACAAAGCGATTTGCCGGATTATTTGTCGGGTATTCTCGGCGGAGGGACGGCAGGATCGCTGGATTTGGGCTTGGACGTCAACGACATGATGCCTGACTTGGATAGCCTCCTCCCAACGGATTTCTAAAGCGTTTTGGGGGTGGCTTTCCTTCTCGGCGGAACTGCATTGCTTGTTGTACTGTAACTGTGACCATCTGGAGCGGGCGCTCTCTGCTGCACACGCGTTCAGTGAGGAGTCGTGAGGCAACTATATGTTCTGTCCCCACTCGACTGTGTTCCCTCTTGACGCTTGTTACAAACGCAACTTGACGTTGTAAGGACGATTCGTTGACGGAAAGATACAAATTACCTTTCATTCAGGTGCGGCTTCTTGGCCATGGGGATAAGCGGCACGGCAGCAGAATGGAGCAGGAGGCCCTCCCCTCGAGTGACGCGATGACGACGACGGATCATCTCATCTGCTGTGCTCGACTTGCCAATCGTCACCAGTCACAGGAAGGAAGCCTCACCGATCCTCCACATTATAATGGGAGATACTTACTCTGCTGATATATAGATGATGGATCTTGCTACATCAGTATCAGTTGGCGCTGGACTGTTTGCTATGGCATGCGCGTCGTGGCAGTGGCGACAACGTTCTCGTCGTCCCAGCGATGGTTCGGTGTTCAAGAGAAAGGTTGAAGAAGAAGCGCCATTCCGAGTGAAGCAAGCGGTTATCACACGTATTCATGGTGAAAAATCTTTGGAAAATGCCCTCGCGGGTCCATTGAAAGATTTTCTACAGAGCGTTGACTCTTACTCTGATCTGATCATCATTTGCATTGGCAGCGATTCCCTTCAATCCTTGAGCGATTTCGAGACTAAGTTCCAACAGTACATCGGTTCCTTAGCACTCGATCCGAACAAAGTCAAACTTTTGCCGATTTATCCCTGGGGTCGTTTTGTCACCGCGTTGAATGTGGCGCTCCGCCATGTTCTTGACGAGGTGTCCTATCGTCGCGTGATCTTCCAGAGTTTAGAGTTTTTAGTCGATCGAAAGGTGATATTGACATTGTCGGACTTCATGGAAAACCATGAGAATGCGATAGTGGTGGGTCCAGCCATGAATGGACATTTGTTTGCTCCGGGGACAAATCCGTTGACAGGTCGCACTTGCCCATGGAATACGTGTGCGATGTGGGATCTGGAGAAGCTGTACTTGGTCGGCTTTCCGACGATTGGAGACGGTCTTTTGGATAAAGGAAGCGAAACGGGAGGCGTAGAGGAAGTGTCCGCGATCGCTCTGCTACAGCGTCTTCGGCCGCACTGGACGACTCACTTGTTGGCATTCCCACCAGAGCAGTCTTCCTGGAAGGTAAACTTTACGGATCCTGCTCGGGCCTTATACCATGAGAAGAAAATGGAAAGCAAGAACAGTCGACCGAAAGCCCATTTGGATCTCCTGCAGTTGGAAGGAGTTGTCGAGCATGCAACCGTCGCTCATGATGCTACTTAACATTTGCGATGACAAGGACATATACTATGTACAACTTCTTCTCCTTCTCCTTATGTATATACAAGAAACACGTTGAGGGGTCTACTGTCTTCAATCGGGGTCAACGATATCCCACTCGTCGTCACCCGCCGTAGGATGAGCGACATCTTGATAACCCGCTTCATTCACAGGCTGTTCTTCGTCTTGGACCGTTTCTTTTGTACGATTCTTGTGGTGCCTTGATACCCAGCGCTGTTGCACAACCTCACTGATCGGTAATAATTGTGATTCAATCGTTTGATAGTCCACCACGAGATGACTGGGTGGTGCGCTGCTGTGCAGTTCGAGTTGTTGTGCGGCGGGACTGTGCACGATACGGTGAAGCTCTTTTCCGATGCGACATAGATTGCCGACAATATCATGAGCCGGGAGAAGGCATTGAGGTGCTAATCCCATTCGTAGACACAGTGTGATGATATTTGCCTGCAGCAATGACAACGCCTCGGGAAAATAGGCATTCAGGCCGATCACACTGTTGTTTGGTCGACTGGATTCCTCTCGAATAGACCGCAAGGTCAACCAAGAAAGCATCCGATATTCTTCGCGAAGAGAATGAATAGATACGGGGAGTAGCTGATGGGGTTGATGTTCCGAATATTGCGGGGCAATTGTGGGTCCGTTCGGTTCGAAGGGAGATATGGGGTGCGGGAGAGGGATGTTCAAACTTGTGGAAAGGGAATCCAGAAAGTGGACCACGTGACACAATGCGGTACACAACGCTTCAAAGGGACATTCTACGACGAAAATAGTGAAATACGAGCAGTGAGGCATGGATTGATGGTGTTGCGATGGCTGGTGAGTGTCGAAACTGACCTTCATAGTACCCGTTGTTTGGCAAGGGAAAGCCCAAGACGCTCGACACTCCCTCTTGCTCATGGTGAATCACTTGAAACATGGCAAACAGTGACAGCGCCTTCTTGTATCGCTTCAGTTTCAATATCTGGTATAAGCACAGAAAGAAAATGAGTTTGCAATGGATCATGAAGCGACAATGTCTTGCACCACGCAGGTACGCACCTCGTACAAGTGGTTCCTGTGATTGCGAACGTCCGCTGCAAGTCGCTTGACAAGATGAGCTGAATCCATGACAACTTTTCGACGCCGGATTGACTCCTCCAGCGACTGTTTTTCATCTTGAAGTAGTTGAACGCACCGTTCTGTAATTTTCAAAGGGGAACCATGACTACCGAAGAGACCAGTTGTCGGCGATGATCACTTACCTCTCACTTGCAGAAGCTTCTTCTGCGATGCGATGTCTTTCGAAAGTTGATCGATTTGGACAGCCTTTTCTAAAGAGTTGTCGACACTTTTTTGGCGCAAACAGCTGCACATTCGTATTCCGGCTTCATATTCTCCAAGTTGCCGAATGAGGGGCTCGATATAGCTGTGATTCTGAGATGCGATGGACAGATCATCGTTGACCACAGCATTTCCAATGTCGATAAAAGAAAATTCGACGCTGTGATTGTTCAGAGTTCCGGAACCATCATCGTTGTCATGGCCGCTGGATTTTCCTGTTGACGTCGTCGCTTTCGATCCGCAAACTTCACATACTTCCATTTCCTTCCCACTTTGCCTTGTGATAGTGACTATCAACAAAATCTCACTTCAATTACTTGTTCGAAATAGTTTTGTATGTATGTCCTCGTCGCTGTATTTGTGGTTTTTGTTTGTGGGATGGACTTTCTTTCGGTCCTTTTGTCTCTCCCAGTCTCTCCCAGAGACAGTGGTAAGACGAAACGGGCCGCCTAGCGTATCTAAAGCAACAGTTATCACATTAAAACCATATTGTTCTGCTTCTACTTCTTTTATTGGACCAACACTACATTGCTTGTTGGGTGTCTTTACAACTCAGATGACGGAACGCTATTTCCAGAAGCGAATATCTCCTCGATCAACGCAATTGTACTTTGCGTCGCATCAGAAGGAACTTTCCATCCTTCAGTATCAATGGTCCATGATCGACGGTAACGGACAGCTTCTTCCATAAAGGACGCCCATCGACCTTCCTGAAAATCGTCCAATGAAATGGCGATTCCGGCGTTCTTCTTCTTGAGGATCATCTCCAAAAATACCTCTTCCGGCCAATGGATACGAGGAACGTAAATAAGCGGAGTACCCGCACCGAGGCATTCACTCACGAAGCCATACCCAATCTTGCCCAAAACAGCATCCGCTGCGTAGATATAATCGGGGACGTAACTATCGTGGGGAAGGACGCGGAATCGAGGAGAAGGCATTTGTGATTCTTCAGCTCGGAGGACGAGACAATGCCATCCAGGCGGCAAAAACTCGTCCTTCAATTGCCAATTAGTTGTATGGCCTCCAAATCCGAGTAGAAGGAGCTTCGCATCATGAGGGATGCCGAGTTCCTCACGTAGATGGACGTTGCGGATTGGCCGGCGGATGAGGGGACCATCGAATATTTTCTTCACGTCGACGTACTCATTCATTGGTGCCTGTCCTGGATAATGAACCACACCATCACAATGAGCTACATCTCTTTTACTCTGCTCGATCATTTCATGAAGCTCTTGCAATCGTTGTTCCGAAAACGTTGCGATGTTCTCGTTCAAGACCATCTTCAGCATTGCATCGAACACGAAGTCCCACGTAAAATTCGTGACGAAAATACTCTTGATTCCAGCCAAATGAGCAATGGCACTGGCCAGGGGACTTGCATCGGTCAAAATAAAGCTGACATCGCGAGATTTTACCCAGGCAACCTCCTGATCAAGTAATTCTTGGCGCTTTGAATGAACCTTTTCGTAATAAGCCTCCACACTTCGAAGGGGGTCAAGTCTAATTGAGTCGATTTGAATTCCTCCTGTATCAAGAAGAACTTCTCTGGCCTCCAAGTCCATATCATTCGCGTAAGGACTCAGTTCAGAGAGAAAGAAGCTGGTAGGAATCGACGAAACGATGGAGATGGAGTACTTTGAACTCTGAAGAAGCCCTCGAATTAGTTCAATAGACCTAGTTGCATGACCAAAGCCATGACCAGTGATGTAATAA
This sequence comes from Poteriospumella lacustris, assembly GCA_008000375.1. Classification (NCBI taxonomy): domain Eukaryota; class Chrysophyceae; order Chromulinales; family Dinobryaceae; genus Poteriospumella; species Poteriospumella lacustris. The sequence goes on from SMOI01000224.1 coordinate 12,615, forward strand.
GCAATTCTAGTCTTCGAGCTCATTGTAGCGCTCAACAACCAAGTCAACCACAGCAGCCAAATCGATTTACACAATATCCAGGCTCTAGACTTGAGCATAAAGTGGCACCACTCCGTCGATATACCTTTGTTTTGTACAAACGAAATGGTAAATATGCTGGTGGGAATGCCTCTTCGGTGCGAAGCCAGGATAGTCGTGGGTATCTTCGTTGCATTGTAGTGCCTCGACACGTCGGCGGATCAGAGGACGAGGCGTCGTCGTCATGTGATGTGACACGATGATGATGGCAACCGAGAGAAGAAAATTTTGCGCCGCGGCGACGGCTGCTGCAGAGCTTGAACAAGAAGAAGAAGAAGCAAAGAAAGGAACAGCCTCCTCCTCCTCCTGTGCGGGTCTGGAAGAGCATCCCATACATACCGTAGATCCTACAACTCAATCTGTGGGAAGCAAGCCATTAGTATCTGTTGATCTGCTCAATACTAGCGAGAGTTGAATCAGTGATACTCGACGCATTGGATTGTCCTTTTGAATTGAACTTGATCAATCAAACAAGCAATCTTCAGTGGAACACCTCCGTAGTGTTTTCCTGGCAAGCACTCTTGAATATTTCCTTACCAAAATTGGAAAGATTTCTGCCTTCGAGAAAGACTTTGACGAAGACAATATGTCTCAAGAAGGAACACCGCTTTTGTTCACTGCTGGCAACGGGACGTCACGTTCCAATGAACCGAAGGAAGACGATGCGGATAACATTGAACTGGAAGAGGGAGAAGTGTCTCATTCCATTGGGAATTTCGGCTCGTTCGCCCTTATTATGAACAATCTCACCGGGCCCGCCATGTTAGGTTTCCCCCATTTGTTTCAACAAGCGGGTATCATTCCAGTGATCGTTGGTGTCGTGTTTGTATCTATCGCTTCATCCCTTTGTGGGACCTTTCTTTCCGACACAATTGCTTCCATTCCAGGGAATGGTGAATTCAAGAAAAGAGTCGATTTCTCGGCAGCATTTCGATTGACAGTGGGGGCGGGATGGTACACGGTAGCAGAGACGTTGTTCTTGATTTCGTGTGCTGTTCAAGCCTGCGCTGCCTTGGTTGAATCAGCGCAGAGTGTAGATGGTTTCTTGGCCTCGTTCGTCTTCGGAAGAACGTACGCTATTCAGTTTTATCCGAGCATTGACATTGTCTCGTGGGCTCCGGATGCGTGTACTGCCAGTACTGGCGATGAATTTGAATCGGGAGTGGCGGAATGCACACCATTTCATGAAGCAGGCCCGCTCATTTTGACTTTGGGCTTTGCCATAACTACGGCCATTTTCTTGCCTCTGGGTCAAGGTCATTTGAAAGAAACCATCGGCGTTCAGATCTTTTCCTTCATTTTCATGATTATCTTGTTGATTCAGTTTACGTACGAATTCTCCTCTCGGGGGCTGACGTACGAATTGCCATGGTTCGGAAAGGATATTACGCAATTGGCGGGTGTGATTCTCTTCAATTATGCGTTTTCGATCACCGTTCCAGCGTGGTTATATGAGAAGCATCCTGACGTCTCGGTGAACAAGATGATTTGGTCCTCCACATCCATTGCCAGCGTCTTGTACGTGATGTTTGGTGTGCTGGGAGCGATGTCCTTCCAGGATGTCTCGCAGAACATGTTGGTTTTGTTGACCTCCACGAAGGTGCATGCGTTTACTCGGTTCAGTGCGGCGTTGTTCGGTGTGATTATCATTGGATGCGGTGTCCCGGTCTTCTGTGTCATCATCAAGAACGCGTTGGAATTCAATCACGTGTGTTCACCCTGGTGGGCCTCTGTATGGTATGTAGTTATCATTTCGTCGTCAATGCTGCAGTGATCTCTCTGTGTGAATCTCGCTGACGCTGCTCTTGACGTGTTGTTGTCGTCGTACTGTATGTAGGGGTTCAATCATGCCATATGCTTTGTCTTGGATGCTCTATCAAGGCAGCCTGTTGATGAGCGTATTGAATTGGACGGGTCTCATTGTGAACGGTTTGGTAGCCTTTTTGTTACCCATGATTTTGGCCTTGAAATCAACAGAGCTTCGTTCGCATCGACGTCGTGCTCGTAGTGTCCACGTCTTGCTCAATTCGAAACCGGAAGTCATGATCACGCGCGAGACGCATCGCTTTGGCGCTTCCACCGAGGATGGACATGATCACGATGGCATTGAATTAGCACTGACGGATTCACAACGTAGCCAGATACCCATGAATGGCCAGTACAACAGTATCTCTGCGAAGTCCAATGGCGAGCAAGGCCGTCATCCGGACAACGGCGATGAGATGCCACCACAGTTTACCGCGAGTGAGCGAGGCGGAACGGAACAGGATGACCGACGTAGTTTGTTGCAAGCGCGTCTTCAAAATACTCGGGTTACTTCCAGTTCCACGGTACAGCCGTTGCCGGTGGAATTGGAAGTTTACCGTCGAGAAATAGTCTTGTTCATGATTTTGGCCTTCGCAACGATTATGTTGATGACGGTCATGGAAGACGCGCTACAAGGTATCAGTCCATCGTACGAGGAGACATAATTCCATGAAGTTCGTTGATGACGATTTCGTTGAAGTTTTGTTGTTGTTACGCACACCTACCGTTGGGTTCGTCGTCGCTGAAGATGTAACGATAGGAGCCCCCCCCCCACATCTACTGGTCATCTTCACTCCCCTCCCGTTTAATTTCTAAGTGTTATATCCTCTTTTTCTTATCATTCAGTCCATGTTTGGTCTGTCTGGCAAATACACTATCTTGGATTGATGATACAGTGAAAAGTCATCCCCCGACGACGAAGCAGGTGTCTGGGTAGTACATGAGGTGGGTCAGTCTGGGGTGCATGTTGCGGTCGCGGCGGTTCGGTTGAGGTTCATTCCCACACCGCTGCAGTCTCATTCGTCGTCACCGCTCGAATTAAAGCTCAGGATCACCTCACTTTGCGTGCACTCGTTGTCAGTTGTTGGCTTGCAACCAGTATCATTGATCGAAGCGGTCAGTCTATTGGCATTGCATTTCTTCCCGTTTTGCTTTCAGCTCTATCGCAGTACGATGGCGCGAAAGACAGTGATAATTCTGTGGAGAGAATCTGGTCAAGACAGTAAGGAGCAACGCCTTCAGGTTGAATTCAGCACCGAGGGCTTCAAATTTTCGACCTTGGATGCATGGGTCCGCGCAAGATTTGGACTTTCTGCATCCTCCAGCTTGCGATTCTCTCGCAAAGGGCTAGAAACAGGTCAGTTTCGTATTCTCAGTTGCCTGTATCGCTTGCAATGACTAACTTGCATTATTGTTACGACAACAGAATTTGTCCCTGATGAATCGTGGATCAAGGAAAAGAGCGACGAAGCACCGACGGTCATTGTTACGTGTGTAAATCGAGCTGACAACGACACTTCCAAGAAGGAGAAAGCGAAAAGTGCCTCCTCCGACAACAACAACTTCGTCTTTGCCTTGACCTTTTGGATTCTAACTCTTTCTATCGCCTATTTCGGTGCCTTTCCTCAGAATCATTTGCTCTTTGGTTTCAGTATACACGATTTTTTCAATGCTGCTGATTCCTATCTCATCGATGCCTCACTCATCACCAAGCGTGGTTGTGCCATGGAGGCTTGCATTTCCATGATCAGCTGGTCTTTGACCAATTTATTCATCCGCCGTTTGCTCAATCCCGAGACCGCACACAATGCTTTTCAAAAGTATTCGGCGGACGCTTTCTTCGGTGGCATCGCTTCTGCTGCGGGTATCGTTTTGAAGTATCACTTGCAGATGCGCATGGCGACGTAATAAGACCCTTTTATCCGTTCGATACCTGTTATGTGACATATGAATGCTCGAGGGGGGGGGGGACGTTGTTCTCCGCTTATCGTAAAATTGTTGTAATCATACACAAGAGAGCATTCCATATTAGCGTGTACGGTGCTTGATATAGGTTGGGCTCTTAGGAAACGTACGTCACGGACTACTTGATTTATAACTTTTGGAGAAGAAAACAATGGAGAAGAAAACAAAACAGAGAGAGAGAGAAGCACACAGGCTTGCTTAAAAATAGCTGTCCACTGACAAGGAAAAGAAAAAGGGGCAATAAATTCTTCTTCAATGGCAGAGCGGGGACGTATTAATGGTGTGGAGCTTTGGGACACGTTCCATCGCAAAGCCATCAGGCACACCCGTCGGTTAATGTCAAACGGACCAGATTTCTTGGAACCGGCTAAACAGCAACTCGTGAAAGGGGCTTTACACGGGGCCATATGGAAGGTTTGTGATGACTCCATTCACAATGTTGCTGGGATAGGCGACAGTATTCTTTCCTTTCCAAGTTGCAAAGGAGAAAGTGTCACGAGACTTCGCGTCCAGACGGGTGCATTGCAAGTTGGAGTACGTCAACGGTGTTTTGGGCTCACACACCGCTGGGGAGGCATGAGATTCACACAGATAGGCAGTACCGACACCCACTGTTTGAACATCACCATTGTTGATGTCCAACAACAAGGCTGTATGTTCATCAACACCCAATGCACGGGCAACGGAAGGTGGTGTAGACTCGACATCCTTCATAATGCGCGCGTTGAAGGTCAAAGAACGACCCATGCGATCACGAGTGACTACAAGCCAATTAAAATGTTAACAGTGTGATTCGACCGTGAAAGAACGTTAACAGCAAGTCGCTTACCGAAATGGGTGTCGGCCAGGACAGTCTCCAAGTACGGGATTTTGAGGAACTTTCCACCGATGGTCAACGTGCGATCGTATGGATTCGCCAGAGCTTCTTCTGAAATAATAGATCCTGTCTCAGAGGTATAGATCCAATTGCCCAGAATCATGCACCCAGCCGACGTTCCACCAATGGTCACGTTGGCAATTTTAGATTGAATAATGGTTTGAATCTCCGTTCCCGCCCAAAAGTTCAGGTAGTCCGACTGATCACCACCGGCAAAGAAAATGGCCTCTGCCTTGCGCAAATAGTCCAAGATTTCGGGTTCATCGCTCGCTCTGCGATGTTTCGTCAAAATAGTTCTGACTGAATTGAGCTTGGGTCCAGATGCCAACGACAGGCCGAAGATGTAGTTGTTGTATGCCTCATCTCCAGCAGATCTGAGAACCACAAAGTCTCCACCATTTGCGTTGCCAATTTGCCACATAAACGCATCGTCTGTGTCTTTTCCTCCTCCCATCAGAACAACACCTGGTTTGGTTGAAGATGGAACGGCATCAACTCCGCAATTTCCCTCACACCAGATGTCATAATCCTTTCCCACGGATCTGAACACGGATGCTTCCGTCAACAAGCAAAACCACGTTAGAGTTATCAACACGGCCAGCATTTTTCTTTTCGTTGCCCAATTCAGGTTGTAAACTGTGCATATCCAAGCCATGCAGATCGTCGCACAGTCGCTCCACTTTCTTGTGCTTTGCGATGTGTGGCTGAAGATGTCGCTTGTCAGTTGTCCTTTGTCGTCTTTAGTGTCCGTCCGGCACTGTAGACTGTAGACTGTGGGAACGTCGTTGATTCGCATTGTCGTCTCCCCGTTCGGTATTCACATTGGTAGTTTTTGGCTTCGTCTGATACCCTGTACAACTTTGCGATTGCTCGTGTAAAGATGTGATGCAAGAGTGAAGGAACTCCACTGCCAACCAAGCGACACCATTACGCAAAACTGATTCTATCGTACAGGGCGACGAATTCGTACTTAACGTGATTTACAAAAAATATTTACATATCCACACATTAACAATGCAACGCGAAGTGCAGCTTCTTCCTTCAACGACTTTAAACTGATTTCTCTGGGCCCTTCTCGTCTGGGAGGGCAGGATGATGTGCCTCCTGTGCCATCAGACCAAGAGTCTTCATAGCATCTTCGATTTTCTCCCGTGGAGTCTTCTTGTATACATCGTCTAGCATTTTTCGAATTCGTTCTGATTCGTGGTTACTGGTGCCTGTGGTGATTTCCTTCGGAATGACGAAGTTCATGATAACCATTCCGCCTACAATAGGCCAGAAAATCATATTGATGGCGGTGACAATTCTACGCGCTCTCATAAATGATGTTGCTGGGGGCATTTTTTGTCAAAGTGGAACAATCCAAGACCAAGCGAGTGACCAAAAAAAAGAGATCTATTCGTTGGGGCTACGTGCAAACAAACGCGGTGAAAGAGGATTACTCTTCGACTTAGTCACTCAATGTTGCAGGAACTTCAGCAGAGGAACCTTGTACAAGCAGCGAATCTCCACTACAGTCAATGATATGCGGAAAATGCTATTTATTCTGATATTCTTGAGCTTGTTTCTTTTTGACAGCGGGTTGGAGCGTCGTGCGTCGTGGCTGGCTCCTGACTGATGTGGCCTGAACAGTACTTTATTGCTACCAAAGTATATTTATATCATCGCTTGTAGTATTTTCTTTTGTGCTAGGTTGACTGGTTCTTCTTCGACGCGATTTCTCTTCCCCAAAGCTGGAAGCCGACAAGGCTTCTTTCTCAAAGGACAAACCAAAGTAAGGAGCACATGCGTAATACATTCCTTCAGGTCGAGCTGCTGTTTCATGGATTGCGATAGAGTGGTTCAGAGTGACGGAGATTTCTAGTTCCATCTTTCATTGCAGTGGGGCCTATCGTGCATGCATTGTGAACGAACTCTTGGATGCATATCGATTGTTGCATTCCTTTTCATTCTTCTTCCAACTGCAAACATGCTTTCAACATCTCTTCAAAGAAACAGCTTTCGGCTGTTACAGCGTACAGTGAACGCCCGCGCTGTCCGTCCCTATTCATCGTTTTCACCACGATTGGCAGCAAGTACGACGAGCGGTGAGCGATTTAGTATCACCACTCCCATCTACTACGTGAACGGTGAACCGCATTTGGGACATGCATATACTTCCGTTCTTTCCGATGTGATTGCGAGATACCATCGAAAGCTGGGGAAGGAGGTTTTCTTCTTATCAGGTACCGATGAACACGGTCAGAAAGTACAGCAAAGTGCATCTGCCGCCGGAAGGACTCCAGATGCATTTACCAACGATGTATCGTGCAAGTTTCGTGATTTAATGTCCCTTCTCCATTGTTCCAACGACGATTTTATTCGTACAACGGAAGATCGTCACAAACAGGCAGTAGAACACCTGTGGAAGGTTCTGGAGGACAGTGGTCAGATTTATCTCGGAGCATATGAAGGGTGGTACTCCATCCGCGACGAAGCCTTTTATCAGCAATCAGAATTAGTTGATGGCAAAGCACCAACTGGTGCAGAAGTGACTTGGGTCACCGAGGAGAGTTACTTTTTCCGCCTCTCGCAATGGACGGAGAAACTCATTGATTTGTATCAGAAGCACCCGGAAATGCTCGGACCAAAGGGTAGAACCAATGAAATTATGGCCATGTTAACGCAGCCCGGAGGATTAAAGGATTTGTCGATATCGCGCACCGCGTTTTCGTGGGGAATTCCAGTTCCAGGGAATCCGAAACATGTGGTGTATGTGTGGCTGGATGCGCTGGTAAACTACATATCTGCCTTGGGCTATCCGGATACAGATCAGTCGCGATTCCAAAAATTTTGGCCTGCGGATATTCACATCGTAGGGAAGGATATTCTTCGTTTTCATGCGATCTATTGGCCAGCCTTTTTGATGGCCGCCAATCTTCCCCTGCCGAAGGTATGTTCGTGCTTTGTTTTATGCATGTCTGTTGTCGATGCCGTTGTGATGATTATCGGGCAATGGGTGTCTATAGAAAATATTCGCTCATGGCTGGTGGACAAAAGACGGCGAGAAAATGTCGAAGTCGTTGGGCAATGTGGTGGAGCCGTGTGCATTGGTTCACAAGTACGGTGTGGATTACGTGCGATACTTCCTCGTGTCAGAGATTCCCTTTGGTCAAGATGGTGACTTCGCTCATGATCTTCTCGCGATCAAGATCAATGCAGATCTTGCGAACAGTTATGGAAACTTAGTCATGCGGGCACTGGTGCTCATCAACAAGTTTTGTGATGGCAAAGTCCCCGCACCTGAAACTCCTCTCACAGAAGAAGACCAGCAACTTCTTGCTCTTGCCAAATCCAAGACACTTTCGACACTGAAATCACAACTCGTTGAACTGAATATGAAGGCACTGACGGAGACTATTCTAGCCATTTCGCGTGAGGGCAATCGATATATCATCCACTACGCTCCTTGGGAACTGGCGAAGACCGATCCAGCAAGAATGAAAACGGTTTTGTATGTTCTGTCGGAGGCCCTTCGATTGACCACGATATATATGCAACCTATCATTCCAAGTTCGGCAAAACGTATTTTTGACGACTTTGGCGTGCCAGAGGCGTATCAAACGTTTGCCAGCATTGAAGACACCATCCCCCCGGGTCTTACTGTCAACCCAAATTTGGCCCCGATGTTTCCTCGTGTGGAACTCGCAGCAGCTCCGACAGCAAAGGCAGTTCAACCCCCAAAGAAGGAAAAGAAGGTAAAAGCACCCAAGCAAAAGATAACCGATGAAACCCAATGAAACCCGACAACGGCTTTATACCTGTAATTTTCTGTCTTTTATCTTATTTGTTGTTTCCATTGTAAATTTTCCAATTCATATTGTTTTCAAGTTCTATTTCATTCCCATATGGCATACACAAGGGGAATGAGTCCACCTCATAGTTTCATTCCACGTAGTATGTTGTCTAAAAAGAAGTGGTATTCATCTCATACATTCATATACAGCTGTGTCGCCCCTAACTTTGCTCTAGTAGTATAGTGGTCATTACGTCAGCTTTACACGCTGAATGTCGTGGGTTCGAACCCCACCTGGAGTACGGTCTTCACAGTACTTTTTTCTTTTGGTTTTGTCAGTGGAGCCCTCACTCTGGATCCGCGTCAGTCCGTCATAGGGCTGTGTCCTTTTTTGTCGGCAGTTCTTCGCAGCAGCAGCGGAGCAGCTGTCGACCATCGCAGCAGAGGCACCTCGAAAACTCTTTACGTTTTTGGACTTCTTCGCACAACTTTTCTTGAGCGTATCGCTTGATTTCTTTGTCTTCTATCCCTCTTTTTATAATCTTCCTCCACAACTTTCGCAAAAATGCCGTGGCAGATGGCTCCTCCTCTCATCATCATTTGCGGTGCTTTCACCGCAACTGGTGTTCTTCTTCAGGGCGTCGATTGGCTTTTTCACGGCCGCGTAAGACTCTGATTCCTTGCTTTGTCTATGGTTTTGCTCATTTTCTTATGGCTTTCATTTGGCTCCTACAGAATCGTCGTGTTCGCATCACTGACTTCGAGCGTAGCTTGGATTTGAGAGACGTCGCCATCAAGAATGATCTGAAGAAATTAGCAGAAGTGGAAAGGTTGAATAAATTAGCAAGTGGGGCAGGTATAAGTCCAAAAGGACACCATCATTAGCAGCAAGGAGGTGATATGATATGGCCAACAGTTGAGAACTGTCGTTCCTTCTCAGCCGCTGTGTTTGCTTTCTCTGTCTGTTGTATGTAACGTAATGAAGAACACCGACTTCACCACCGACTTGTTTTATTGTTTTCAATTATCAGGTAGTTAACGATTGGGGGGTTGGTGATTTCTTAGTGAGTGAGCGAGTGTGGGGTAGAGACATGTGTTGCAGAGCAGATCAGCACACAAACGAGTAAAAAACGAATATGTAGAGAGGGTGTAGAGAGGGAGGGGGAAAGGACAAAGACAAACGAAAAGTGAAAATATTTGGGGCGGTGGGGAGGCGCCCTTAAGCGAAACCGAAGCCCTCCGATCCTTCGCTAATCGCCAGCAGCAGCTTCTCTCGTAGCTCTTCCGCTGATACATATTCCGGCAAATCCAGCTGATTGTAACAGGTGTGTGCGCTGGGCAACAATCCACGGTCGCCGCCATCCGCTTTGTGAATGGAGAACTTCTGCACGCCTCGCATGCCTTGCAAGTGGGCAAAGCCACCCAACGGTACTTTGCTGGTACCCGTCACGAACTGCAAGAACGATGCCCGTTCTTCACGATTGAACGACCGCAGCGCTTCCCAGAACCAACGGATCATGGAGTCCGTCGGACGGTAGTTGCCATACTCCGTGTGCAATTGCAATTCGTCGATGTTGACATCCGGCAGGCCACAAATCAACAGTTCCAATTCCGTCGGCGAGAAGATGCAAATCAATTCGGGAGGAACCAACTCGTAAAAACCCGCCAGAAAAGAATCAATCTGAGGGAAAATACCCGCCGTCATACGATGGTGCGCAATCAAACGAACGTATTCGTGCTTGTTCTCGTCGGTCACGGCAATGGTCGCCCCGTTGGGAATCAATTCGACGTCTTCCGTACGACCAAACTTTTGGATTTCCGCCGTGAAGGTCATTCCTGCGAATCCGAGATCCTCCAACGGATGGTCCAACATCATCTTCAACGACTTGTAATAATCCGGCTCCGTCGCTTCAATGTCACCAAACTCGATGGGCATCCCCAACAAATGTTTGTAAAACGACCGCGTGAAGTGCGCATCCATCAGTTGGCGATCACAGATCGCCTTGCCAATGATGCGACCGACAAACTTGAAGTATTCCAAGTGATTCGAGTTGATGAAACTCAACGGATTCGGTTGGAACGTGGCGCCATCGGCGGCGGCCATGAACAGCGCATACCCCGGATTGAAGATTTCACGTGCCAAAATCGAATACCATTCGCGAGACAATCCACCGGCATCGATTCCTTGTTCCCCATAGAACTGTACTTGCAACCGACCACGCATATCCACCGCGGATCGACCACGCAATTGCTGGTACGAATCTTCAAAGACTTGATTGCGACGGATTTGCAAATGCACACCCCGGCGACCCGTTTGTTGGTGGACGCGTTTCAATTTCGCGAAGAAATATTTGCGTTTCACTTCGAAACTCAAATGCGAACGCAATTGGGTCACACGAATCAACGGTGCAAAGGACGTCTCCAACAGAATGGGCTTCGATTTGATCACCAAGTTCAAGAGACTGCGATGATTGTGCACGAATTGCACCAAGCGACGATAACGTGACGAGACGTGTCCATCACCGACACTGCTGGCGCTACCACCCACGCCCAGGCCAAAGGAGCGTGTGCGCGACATCGACAGCTGCAGGGCATACTGGTGGCGGTGCTCGTTGCCATCGGGTGACGTGGGACCGCTGCCACCGGAAGCGGAAGTCAACGACGTGTCTTGTGTAGGCAACGAGATGTTCGCTCGTTGGTACGCCACCGTCGTACGGAAGCGTTGGCCAGGGATCTTCGACTGCGCCGTGGCGGTCGAGGACGTCGCAGGGGTCGTTGCAGCGGCGGCAGCAGCTGGAGTGGCAGGAGCCGGAGCAGCCACGGCAGGCGTTTCACTGGTCGATGAGGGCACAACAACGGATGGGGTAGCATCCGGTGCGGTAACAGGAGCAGCAGGAGCAGCAGGAGCAGCAGGAGCAGCAGGAGCAGCAGGAGCAGCTGCCCCAGGCGCAGCGCCCTCACCCGACGTAGCGGGGGCGGCATCTGCACCTTTCAGCAAGTCACTGGCGTAGATGAGGAAGAAGCTTTCGATCAGCGGCAGCAAACGGCGCGCGGCCGACAACAGCGACGTCAACTTCGGCGTGCTCTTGATGCCTTCCGCTTCCAAACTGTCATCGTCCACCACGAAGATCTTCAACGCCGTCAACGCGTGGTCCAACGCCGTCCAGACTTGATTCATCGTGTCGACGGGCGCAATGTCGTACAAACTGTGTGGGGTCGCGACGGGTGAAGCGCCATGGCGGTTCACGGCGAGCGCTTGTTCGGCGATGGATCCACCACCTGTGGCCTTCTCTGCGATGGATTGCAGCGTTTGAATGACGCGAACGAAGCGATCAAACACGTGATGGTCGACAGAATCCACCAAGGGAATCACCGCCAGCGACGGGACACGAGCCAAGGGAATGCTACCCGCTTCAGTAGGTGCTGCAGATGCAGATGCTGCACCTGTTGAGGCGCTCTCAGCAGAAGCAGCCGCCGTTGCTGCCGCCTGAGCGGTGCTGCGACGAACCGCGTGCGTGAATTGATCCACGGCGACCTTCGTTTGGCCGCCAATCTCTCCCAGCGCATCGCACATGAGCTCCATCGCCACGGTCGCATTCGCTTGGAACTTCGTCACCCGCCCTAACGTCGAGGTGATGGCCCGGACCACACGAGCTGTGCACAAATCACTCAGCAACACATCGCAGAGCATCGCCAACGAATCGCGATCAAAGAACACTGGCGGCACGGCCACATGGATAGCACGCGTAGGTGCGTAGTCACCTTGTGACTCATCGGGCAGAACGGCGACGAAGCCATCCGCATTGTCTGGCAGAGCATCCAACGGCTGCGATAGACTATCAATCAAATGCGTCATCACCTCCAAATCTTGTTGACTCTGCGACAGCAGCACCGTGGGCAACGCGCGTACGATCTGCTCCAACAACGATTCCGTCGACGATGCGGCCGACAATAACGACAACGGGCCCACCCGAGCCGCGGGTGTTGACGATGACGACGATGATGACGACTCCGCAGGCGTGACGGCGAAGCGGCCGATCTCGTCGAACGACACGTCAAAGGCTCTGGAACGAGGCAACAACCCCAACACCGACAACGATTGACCCTGTTGCGCACATAGCGACGTCATGATAAAGACCACACGACACCAGGCTATCGACGAGGGCGCCAACATCCAAACACTCGACGCGGGAGAGCCATCATCAGTACCATCCCCCTGGACGGGCAATTCCAACTGACGCATCACCGCTTCAAAGTCCGTGTCAAATTTATCGGTGACCTGACGCACCAAATGCGGCTGATTCGTGATCAACCCCACGAACAGCTTCGCGAGATCATATTTATCGCTCGTGGAACGGCAAATATTCAGCAACACAGACATCAACGTGTCCGTCACCCGACTGGGGTGCTTCACACTCGACACCAACACGCGCGTCAATGCCAACAGCAGTCGAGGGGGCAGCGGGAATTTGATTCGCGAATTCATGAGCATTCGCACGAGACCATTCCGAGGGGTACGCGAGGCTGGTCGTTCACGGAAACGTGAACGAGCATCACGAAGACTCGGTGGGATCATGACCATGTCGCCGTCCATTTCTTCGTCGTAGTCTTCTTCGTCAAAATCAGACTCATCGTCTCCACCGCCTAAAATTGCAGCAGCCGAAGGTAAACCCGTTTGCATTGGGAATGCAGCATTGGGTGCAGCAGGAATGGCTGCAGTACCGCCACCGCCACCGCCGCCTCCACCGCCGCCACCAAGAGCGTTGCTGTGAATGATCTCATGACGCTGCCAATTCGATGCGGCCCGTTCGCGTAACGTTTGCGCCTCTGCTTGTACTTCCGCGGGTAACGACTCCAAGAAGCTTTGCTCGGCGGTCAACAAGACCTCCGAACGCAGGTCCAACGGTAGAGACGACAAGAACGTCATGTTGTCCACTTCCGCCGGAGCTGCACTTCCTGCGCCTCCCGCAGCGTCACCAGTGGCACCAGCGCCACCGCCAGGATTGAGCAAGGCACGTTCGGCATCACGTTGTCGTCTGGCCTGGTCCAACACTTCTTGACGAATGTCGTCCGGTAGACTCATGATCGTTTCGTAATCAAACCCAGAAGCGGCCACTAAATCACGCATTTGATTGGCCGTTTCTCCGTGTTGCTCAAGGACTTCCATTTGCATCTCCGGTGGCAGCGAATAGAACACATCCACATCGTAGCCCGGCGGGCAGATCAATTGGCCAGCCGGGGCATCTTCTTCACCGCCATCCGCTGCAACAGCTTCAGCAGCGTCAGCAGGTTCCTCCGCTTCAACCGCGACGGCTTCTTCAGAGGCGGGCACCGGTGACACTGGAACTTGTGCTTGCTGACTCGCCGCGATGGTGCGAACAATGGACGACAGATCCAATGTTCCCATCGACAAATCTATGACGGGCGACGAAGACGTCGTCAACAACGACGACTGCGACACCGCCGACGGAAGAGTACTCACTGCCCCAGAGGTAGGGGCCACCGTCGGTAGACTCTCCGTCAGCATCGTGGGGGATGATGGAATCAAGTGTCCTTCCTCGTCGGATTCAGGAATTTGTGGCGTTTCGGATACCAAAAATGGATCAGCCATCGATAATCCTCCGCTGAGTACACTGGCTTCCGAGGCATCCAGAACACTGTACGCTCCCTCGTCGTTGTCAAAGGCGCGCGACTCCGAATGAAGCGTGTCGTTATCCAGCGCGGACACACCGCCCATGTGACTACTGTCCGCTCCATCGTCTTCGTCGCCATCATCGCTGCCACTGTCGTCGTCGTCTTCCGCTTCGTCGTCCACATCGTCGTCGTCGTCATCATCGTCATCATCGTCATCGTCGTCGCTGTGCTCATGGCCGACACCTTCTTCCTCAATCGGCGGGAAGGTACGAATCGTGTGGTCATCATCGGCCACTGTTCCAGGATTGGGCGTCGTTCGAATGGTCTCTTGGTCATCAACAGAGCCTCCGACCGATTCTCCCGAAGAAAGCACCACGCGCGCATTCACACGGCCGCCGCTACGATAGCCGGACGCTCGCATCGCACCCACACTGGCCGTATCTTCGTGTTGCTCTTCTTGGGGTACGGTAAGCACCGACATTTCCTCGTAGGCTTCATGATCATCTTCTTCGATCTCAATCAACGGAGGAATAGGTCCCCCACGAACGGAGTCATCTTCGCCACCGTTTTGACGAGGATTTGGGTCTTGCACCGCCTGGACGCTGGTACTTGGCAAAGAGCTGTTGTCTTGCTGTGGCTCTGTACGACTCGTCGCCGTCGTCGACCCTTGCGACGTGGAGGCGCTGTCTCCGGCGACGGATTCGTCGCCCGCCGCCGACTCACTCTCTTGCAACAAAATCGTTTCGAAACGCTCTTGGAAAGCACGTGCAACGGAATCAACATTTCCTGCATACGCCGACGGCGCTCCACCCGGAGGAGTAGTCGACATAGCCGAGGAAGGTGCAAACATTTCGTTGGTCATAGCTTGCGAGGGCATGACCGCAGGGCTAAAGGCCCCCGGGAACATCGCCGACATGGGCATGTTCTCGTCGTCTTCGTTCCACAGACCCATCGACGCATCTTGAGCGATATCGATCTCACGTCGTCCCAAGGCACCAAACGCCAGGTTGCGATTGTTCCATCGAGCAGCTCGGCTGTTCTGAATCACCGTTTGATTGATGTACGGGTTGAATCGAGCCGAATGATCGGTTCGAGACTCCAAGGCCCGGCTCACAGGCATCGGTAACAGCTCTTCATCCGCAACGGCCGCCACCGTCCCAGCACTGGTCAGTCCAAAGGGCAAGTTCGAATCTGGGGAAAACAATGAAGCAGCAGCAGGATCAGCCGACAATCGACGATACACCTCGTCCAAAAAGCTTCCATTGCGAGGCTCAACACCCTCCGCTAAGGTGCGCAACAACGACTGCACGCTACGATCGTGTTCCGGTGGCGTCACGAAGTTGGATCTTCCACCCGCCGTACGACTTTCAGACTCAAAGGTACTTCGTGCGACACTGAGCAATTCCGCTTGTCTCGCACGGTCCCCGCCCAGAGTGCCAAACGACGTGTTCGGGTCCATGAACAGAGGAACCAATGGATCCTCTTCGCGGCCTCCGGCTGCGCGATGATTACCGCCAGCCCCACCCATAGATGGCACCAATCCTTCCAAGGCATCCTGTGCCGCGGCAAGAATTCCGTTGATATCAGCGGGTTGTCCAAAGGCATCCTCGTGATGATGCTCGTCGTCACCATCGTCGTCTTCACCATCATGGTCGTCGCCATCGTCGTCCTCGTCTTCCTCTCCGTCGTCCTCGTCGTCCTCCTCTTCGTCGCCCTCTTCGTCCTCGTCCTCCTCCTCTTCGTCCTCGTCTTCTTCGTCGCCTTCGTCCTCTTCTTCGCCCTCTTCGTCGTCGTGGCCGTGATCGTGATCATCGTGGTCGTGTCCGTCAAAGTTGAGACGAAGCTCGTCCGCGCCATCGCCATCGAGATCACTATCGCCATTCTCCTCCGTAAATGCCTGGTTCAACGCAGTTTCGTCCATTCCTGGGTCGTCTTCAGGAAGCATATGTTGCCGATGTTGGACCGTAGGCGTGTTGCCTTGGTAGTAGACACGATCAGCCGCAGCGTCTCCCATGGCGTCGTCTTCCAACACAGATCCCGCCATCAGTTCGGACGAAGAAGGTGTGGAAGGTGCCTCCGCGATTCTTGGAACAGCATCAGCAGTACCCACGTCACCAGCTGGCGTCGCAGCACTGGAAGACGCCGATGCCGTGGTCGCTGCCGACTCCTTCGCCTTGCGATCCTTCTCGAGTACGTCCTCCATCGTTTGCAACAGTTGCGGTCGCGTAAACAGCTCAATGGCAGACATCAAAGACACCCAGACCTTGCTATCAATGTCTTGGTGGTGATCGAGATGCAACAAAATGGTCACGAGGAAATCGAGAGCTTTCCCATCGATCACCAAGGTTTTGATCGTATCGACGGCCACGCCCTGGTCACCACGTCGGTGATGCTCGGCCGCATCGGTCACTTTATTCGATTGGCTAATCAAGACCATCAACCGACACAAACGCTGTAGCAAAGGACTCAAGCGGACGATGGCGGATTTCTCCTCGACCATCGTCGTGGTACAGAGCTGTAATTCCCGCAAGACTGCATGGCATATCAATGCACGAGGAGCACCACGAGCCGCCGCCAGACTCAAAAAGAGACGTGTACAGGCCTGCAAGTGGGTTGCTGCAGGAGATTTGTCCTTTTCTGTCGTGGACTTTGGTACCTCCGGAGTCGCTGGCTGACCAAAGGAATAGTGCAACAAGAAATCCACCAAGGATTTGTCTCGTGTTTGTGCGCTGTTGGCGACGACAAAGGCGACAATGTTCGCACCATTGCGCACGGACAACGATATCTCCGAGAGAACTTGAATGCAATCCGGAAACGAGACATATTCCGACTTGTTCGAGGCGGCCGCGTCATTGACTGCTGCCGTTATTGGGAGTGCTGCCGCTTGGGCAGCACAATGATCGACCAGAACTTTCAAGGCGATGTACGAGCGATCGGTTTTGCGTACCAACGGCTGGTCCCACTCGACGTTGTCCATGTATTCGACCATCAAGACCTTACGCCCCGTCGTCGCTTCCATCGACTTGCTAAACTTCAACAACTTGGTGCTCACCAACCAAAAGTCCTCCGGGCTGCGTGATACCAGCAAAAAGTGACCACGTAAGAACTTATCGAACGAAATCTTTGTTTTCACGGCGCCCAAGGCCAAGAAGAAACTCTTGATCACCTGCGCGAAGTCCACTTGCAGCAACGCGGGTGTCTCCAAACACTTTTGCAGCAAGCGACTGACGCAATCGACCGATGGAGACGAAGAACTTGACGAAGACACTGCTGCCTCGGAGGTGACGTCCTCGTTGAATCGTAACGATAGAATCTTCTGCAAACCGTGATTGGCCACGAATTGGTCAGCAAATCCATGGTAACTGGTGATGTGTACCAAGGCGTCCACGACGGCCGAATAGACGCGACGAGAGCTACGGGTTTGTTCAAAGGAATCGAGCAGTCCGACTAACGTACGGAACGCCATTTCCAACACCGGTCGGGCCAAATTTTCGGTTTCTTTCGATTCGGCCGGTGCAATCTCCTCCTCTTTGTTCTCATTCGACGATGGGTTCAAACGAGCACGAAGAAGCAAATCCAATTGTTCTTGGATGAAGGCCTCGTTCGCTTGCAAAAATGCCAACAATTGCGAGAGCATGATCACTGCCGGGGCGACATATTTCGACATTAACGCGGCATCGTGGTGTGCCGAGGTTTCGATGAATGCACACGTCAATTGTACAAATTTCAGCAACTCCGGATACGACAACCGCTTCTTCAGTGATGCAATCGCTTGTTCTTCGCCACGACTCACAGAGGAACAGAAGATCATGATACCGTAAACGGTGGGAGCACTGGCCGTTTGAGGAAGCCCCAACTCGAGGGCTTGTAGTAATTCTTCCACGAGCGCATCGAGAAGCCTTTGTTCACCATCACTGGCATCCACACTTTGCAAGGAGGCGCGCATGTAGGGAAACATGGAGAAGGTTTCGCGTTTGTCCCATTGCTCAATCATATGAAAATGCTCGCAAATGCGACGGGCAAAAGCCACCAAATGGCGCTTGATCGCATGTACGAGACCTTCCACTTTTTTCATCGCAGATGGTTCCTCGGGCTTAGGAGTGCCTCGTTCGGACTGGGATCCACGATCCGAAGGTGTACTGCGTCCACCCATCAGCAACGACACCAACGAATTGGTATTCATACGTTGTGTTGCGGGAGCGCGACGGGAAGCTGGTGCACTTTCTGGGGGAGTGACCGCCAGCCGTGGTTGTTGCGGTGGTCGCAGTTCATCCCACGCGCCTAAATTCGACACCAAATTCGGCAATGCATCGACAGTGGAGGCACCCGTCGCTGGGGGAACAGGAGGGGTCGCCGCGCCAGGCTGATCGACATCGGTGGTTGATGCACCACGTTCGGTGAAAGCCTCTTGAGCTTCGATGCCTACTGTTGGTGCCGCTTCAGCTGAAGCTGGTGCGGTCGCGGCGGTGGCTTCGTCTGTCCGTAAAGTCGATATCAACGCCTCATAGATCTCTTCAAAATCATTCGGATCTGAGGCGGCTTGAATGCACTGATTGATATGATTGCGCCTGAAGCCCATCTCCACAAATCGATTGATCATGGTTCGAACACGTAGTGGCATATACTCCTGTCCCGAGGCTGAGGCTGTCCCACGTGATGCCGACTCCGACTCGGTTGACGTTGATGCACCTGCCAAGGTCAATACACCTTTCATGCATTTGTACGTTTCGACCACGGCACCGATGAAATCGGACGTCATATCGGAAGACATACAGGCAGGTGCTGAATCCTGCAAAATGTGCAACATGGCCTCTCCACTCGCTACCAGTACCGGGGCAGCCAAATCGGGTACACTAAACGCCCCGTTGTCGTCTACCAACGCTGCACGAGTGGCGGTAGATTTCTTCAAGGCGTCACGATTCACGAGTTTCCGAATGAAAACCAAATAAATTTGGTTCGCATACAATGCACAACGCCCCGCCGAACTGAGCTTCTTCTCTGCGGAAGCCAATGCTTTCGTACCTTCGATCTTCAACAGGCGGAAACAGGTGCACCAATCGTCAATCAATGTCTTGATCAAGCCGGATGTACTGAAACCACGCAACAGGAGTACGTTGAAATTGCCATTTTTGTCTTCAAGGGCCGGCAGCATCGCGTTTTTGATGAAATTGGCAATGAACAAACAGCGTGTGGAAAATTTACGATGATCGCAGCCACCGATACGTTCTGCTTCCTCGACCATCGATTTCGAATCACCCAATCGTTCGTCTGCATAGTCCATGTAACCCTTGTAAAACTTCGTCATCGCTCCTGCCAAGGTATGCGCCTGCGGAAAGTACGAGAACAAACGTTGCTCTTGCACAGAGACCAAACGCGCTAAGTACACCGACAACTGTCGAAGCGATTGATTCAATCGCACCAAGGTACAATACGCGCCCTCTCGTACAGACAAAAGAACACTGAATTCGCTGTCGTACGATGTCGGCAAAATCGTTTCTTGGTCGTTCTTCGTAACCCGGACAGCTTCCACGATGGGACTCTTTCCTTGATCGCGTCGATACTCGGAAATCCAACCAAGTTCCGTTCGATAGCGAATCACACCCGCCGCGTTTACCTTCCGTTCAAATGCTTCAATTTCCGTGCCAACATCCACGACGTACACCACCCGCGATCCATCGATTTCAACACCTTCTCGCACCAATGCGCCGCCAGTTCCGATCACACGTAAAATATACTTGTCGACGAAACGGCCTGGCAATGGTCGCAATCCACTTTCAAACAAGAAAACATCCAACGATGATTTCATTTTGCTTTGATCCAAAGATTTGCTGCCAAGGTACTGCGCCGAATATGTAGCGACTTCCAATGACGCCGATTTCAAAAAGGAAAACAGGTGACGCAAATTGTCCTTCCAACCGACAATGTTGGCCAACTGCGCATGATTGTTGGATCGATGCATCGATCGCAAAGCATGCGATAACATCAAACAAAGCCACTCGACGGTAGAAACGCCCGTCAGAAATTGCCACAGATAACGTTCATGAGCTTCGTCTTCGTCAAGGAATGCCGTAAAAGTGGCGGTTCCCAACGTAGCATCTGGAATGCTCTCCAATGCACCATTAATGTGCGCTTGTGTACCTGCTTGAGTTCCAAAACTTGAACCTCGTGATCGAATACGTTTGACTTTTCCGCCAGGTTGAAAGTCTTCTGCATCATCGGCAACGGATTCTTTACGCGTCAGCATCATTTTCGCGGTGGTGACTTTGTTGATGCTGTCTTCCACAATTTTCAAGATGTGATGCATCAAATCTTGTGGTGAGCTTGACGAGGTGACCTTCAAGACCGACGTAATCGCCTTCATACATCCCGTGTGACCGAAAGTTTGTGAGCCCGTATTGGTGTGGAGGGATATTTGCGTCAGTAATTGAGAAGGAGGAGGGAAGCAGCATTGATAAGCGGTGAATAACTTGGGGATGAAATCCACGACCACTTCTTTAATCAGGTCCGTCTGTTGTCTCCGTGCAACTGAGAAGATACTCTCCAAAATCGTACATAAATTGGTCAATCGTTGTAACAGTTGGCAGCGAGGAGATGCAGGGTCCACGCCACTCATAAATTCGGAGGACAACGTTTGAAATTCAATCGTGCTCAACAATTCCTCCAGTTTGGCTCGCAATGCCTTCACGAAAAGGGGCTTAAATTGTTGGTATTGCTGGAAGTTATCCATCAAAATTTGACCTAGACCTGAGCCGATTTTAGCCACTTTCTCGGTGGATATACCGTACGAATAAGGAACCGTCACCAAAGCATTCTGAATGCCATCGATGACGAATTCAATCAAACCGCATTCCAACATGAAACTGCGGCCTTCGTTCGTGATACAAACCGAGTGAGCAAATCGTAGAAGAGGACTAATCAGATGCTCCAAATCAACTCTGCTGGATGAAGCACGCAACAGGGCAACTGGAACGCCTGACATGAACGAAGCCCTGAAGATAGGGACCAGATCCGTTTGAAGAAAATACGCCAAATACGTTGGCTCTGCATCAATGATCTCTTTTACCAACAGCAGATATTCGCCCCAGACAGTGTCCGAGTTCCCACTGACTTTTTCCATGATCTTCTGGCCCAGACGAACAAAGGCGGGAGCAAACAGAAAGGAGAAACCACTTTCATTGAGACTTCGCCCAATCGTCGCGGAGGGACGATACTTCTGAATGGAAATCGTGACTACAGATAAAGCCGTTTCCAAAATGCTGGCTCCAAATGGACAATACGAGAACCAATCATCCAAAGAATTCTTGAATTCGGAGAAGATGCTCAAAATCGAAATAACAGGTTCCAAGCCATCACATTCACGGAAGACATTGGTATAGCCTGGTTTTTGGACAGTCAGTTCCAAGCAATATAAGATCTTCGACATGACCAGCATGAGTTGTACCGCTTGATTCGAACTCACTTCCTTTGACGAATCACCACCACATTCTGCGATTCGTTGAAATTCACCCTGGCATGCACGAAGCAGGCCCACGATAATGCTGACTGCTCGAATATCCGTCACAGTATGACTTTGATCTCGGACAGTCAGTGCGAGCGCATACAGCTCAAGACCCAACCGCGCAAATTTACCAATCGCAGTGAAATGAGTGTCCGCATGACTGTGGTCAAACAAGGCGGAAGAATTCGCACATCCCGACGAAACAATGGATATCCAGCAAACTTCTTCACTGGAAGTGGGAGGAGAACCAGAAGTTCGATCCAAATCCAGTACCTGCAAAATATTCGAATAGAGTGTCATGGAACTTCGCCGTCTCAATCGGCTTTCAATCAATCCCAAAATGTTCTCGAGACAAACATGAGACAGATGCAATCCATCCACTGGACCAAGATTCTTCACAGCGTTTTTGGAAATATCGCAAACCGCAACCAAATCACTTGTGAAAGGTCCTGTTTTGACGAAGTCGATGACTTCAGTGGCAGGAATTTTGGAATGAATCAAGATGAAGAAGGAATAAAGCATTATTCGCACAATCAACTCTCGCGATTTTGCGTCCAGTGCAATCATCGCATTGTGAATCAAATGAAAGAGGAAGACGGGGGACTTCGATTCAGCTTCATCAGATACAGCGGCGACCTCACAGGCTGCAGCAAAGTTGGAGGACTTGATGAATTGGACGATAATTGCTGCCGATTCAGCATTATTTTTCCCAATACTGTTGATTACTGCAGCTGTCAAAGCAGCGTCTGTCAACGCCTCTTCTGAGTTGAGGAACTTCACGAAACTGCCTCCGGGAAGCAAAGACATGACACATGAGAAAATGGACTGCGAAGTTTCCGCTACAAACAAGGGAACTTCAATGCAATCTGCCCAATCGTCATGCACGTTCGAAGATATTGAGGATGCTGGGACGCAAACATGGAATATAACTTCGCAGGCCAATTGTGCGATCGCAAGAGATTGTGATTGCATCAACATGTGAATTTCCTGTAAAGAGTATATCCATTAGGAGAGCAAATTGTTTTGAGCTTGAGCTAACATACCTTAAAACCGACGAAACATCGCTTATCTTTTGCAGCTCTAATGAGTCGGCCCAAAAATGTCAGCAGCTGGGATGCAATGGAAATCTTTTCCGCGTCGCATGAATTGCCAACATCCAATGTTCGGAGATTTGAGACTACAACTTCAATAACTTCAGCCCAGTCCACGAGATCTTCGGCCTGAAAGAAATGAAAGGTTAATCATTTTTCTGGGCAGCAATGCTCCCAAACAAATACCTTGGTGAAATCGTCTTGAAATCTATCTGTAACAAACTGCCCCAAAACTTTGGGATCCTCTTTGTTGGAAAGTATAAAGTCCCGTTCCGAAGGAAATTCGAAAGGGTACTTTCTTGGTATCAACGATTTCATATTCTTCTGTCGTACTGCGATATCTACACCGTCAAGACGATCGATATCTGAGTGAATTCAAAGCCTTTCAAGCAATGAGAGGTTAGGGGTATGTTAATTGAAGAAATCAAGGCACTTCGAATTGCTTCGGATTACCCTGATGATGTCGGACTTTAAGCTGTGTGTCGCTGTCCTAGAATGAGGAGACGAAGATATAAAAGTTCACGAGGTCCAAAGTGATCAGCACGGAAAGCGGCTGTGAAACTCAAGAACTCCTCGTCTTTATCCCCAAAGTTTCCAAAGTCTGTTTGGGTCACTTCTTGGAGTTTTGCAAAATGCGAAAATGGTAATAATCTGAAAATCCGATTTCATGAAGTGTGAAGAATGAGTATTTTGTCCGTGAAACGTCTCCTCTTCTGCTTTCTTGAGATGTTTAGGAGACACAACATTTGGGAGACTGCGGTATTCCTGCAGTTGTCAGGCCTCAACAGAACTATCGCTCAGGTGAGTTGGGAAAAAGAAAATCACATTCCAAATAATCCAATCCTATCTCTGATTTTTAAAGCCATTGAGATGAAATTCAAGCAAGAGCATACCTTTGAGCAGCGGAAGGCTGAATCTGATCGTGTCCGAGCGAAATACCCTGATCGTGTTCCTGGTATGTTCATTATCTTCGCGATTTGTGAGCGATGACTCACCAATATTTGTCTTTTCCATTAAATTCAGTCATTTGCGAAAAGCTTGACAAAAGCAAGATGGAGGTAGGGAATTTTATTTAGCTAGTCATTATTGTTCCTATATATTTACCCTCGTGCTTGTTTATGAACAGGACATCGACAAGAAGAAATATTTGGTACCGTCAGATTTGACTTGTGGCCAATTTTTGTACGTCATTCGCAAGCGATTGAAGCTTCCTGCTGAGAAAGCGATTTTCTTGTTCGTTGATGGAAAGCTTCCGCCCTCCACGGCGATGCTCAACGCCATTTATGAAACAAACAAGGATAAGGATGGATTCCTGTACATGTCTTACTCTGATGAAAATGTCTTTGGATAAGATAAGCTGTGGGCAAATGGATCTCCTTTCATCTTGTACATACCCTTCTACTGCATTGACGATGCCATATGCTATATTTACTTTTTCTCTCGCTTCGTCACCGCGGATGTCGAGATTCGTCGACATCACTTTTAACTAAGCCACTATAAGTTGATCATTGTTCAAAATGACTGTGTATTTAAACATATGTTAACTAATGCATGCTCTGAAGAACCTCCACAATGATCTTGAAAACAAGAGATGGCGAAAAATGTACAATTAGTGGAAGAAGTAGGAGCTTTTCAAAACTTCCTTCAAGTCCAACGTGCCGCGAGCAGGAAGAGGGGGGATATCCAAGTCGGGGTATCGACTAACAATTGAATCTCGTAGATTTTCGAGAATTGGTTGATCGTACAGCTCCACGAAACTCTCACGCAATTTCTACAGAAAAACAACAAAACCGTCACGATCATGCTCGAGGGGAGTTGCGGGAAACGGTTGCGCTATACCTTTCGCATAACATCGACGTCAGCAGCATGGGTCCAGTAAGAATCATGGACTGCCGCAAAATGAAGACCGGACTCCTTCATTCTGAGAGAAGTCAGGAGCATATGCGTCGCATCCAAGGAATGCACAAAATTTGGAGGGAACGCACTCTTTTGTTTGGAGCAATTGATGGGAAGATCTTCCGTTTCTTTCGCAACCATAACGGAGGATAAAACGGTTTTAATCATATATCCGTTTTGCGCACGATACGGTTGGACAACAGGCAACCCCAATGGTGTAACCCAGCTCATTCCGTGGCCCTATAAGGAAGACAAGTTAGTAAAATAGCCAAACTGTAAGGTACGAGCAATGTCACCCTACCTCCTTGGCAACTTTCAAGGAGACGTCTCCGAGCCAGTCCATGATTTTCTTTGCATTTTGAAAGACTTCTCTCAGTGATTGCAAAGTAATATCAGCCAAATAGCCAGCAAGTGCGTAGATTTCATCCTCTTCAGCACTGGAAACCAAAGCAGTGTCGATATTGAATGCTTCATACAAACGAGCTTGAATTTGAGCTTTCGCACCGATGAATGTCACACCGTAGACAGAGGTCATGACAGTTTGTTTGATAACTTTTCGGCTGACGACGTCTTTTACTCTAAGAGCGCGCTTCTTTCTTCTCGCCATCAGTTCACTGTCAGCGCCTTCCTCGGTGATTTCCGCATCTTCTTGAATTTTTCGCTGAACGACTTCCAAAACGCGCGTGTACACGTCTTGAGGAACTTCAGCATCGATTAAGTTGACAGCCTGGCCACCAGAGTAGTCTCTTCCCAAACTTGCATAATGTTGAAGGCCATTGCATGAACCGTCCTGATGAACAGGAATATGAGAGAGGAACTTGGAATGATCTGGGGATTGAATAGCCGCTACAAGCTCAAAGCTAGCTGCCAGCATCTGAAAGGGGTTTTCGGTCGATGCCCACCACATTCTTCCCGTCATTGGGTTGTTAACGCTGTCCATAATATCGTCAAGATGAGACTCTACCCACTTGACACGGTCGTCCATCGATATTTTGTTCACTCCACATAAATTGGCAATGTGAATTTTCAACCAACGGAGACCATTGCGGCCAAGAGGCTTTCCTTCACCAAACATAAGCATGCTACGGCACAAATCTGATCCCAAGTGATTCAAGTTAGGCGGAACTGGGTACGCTCGGCCGCGGAAATCCACATTGTGCGGGAAGAAGAATTTTTCGTCTTTGAAATCACCTGCGACGGCCATCTTGATGGCAAGATCGCATCTTAGTGAGTGCATTTCTGCATTTTTCTTTTCAATACGGCCACGGAAGTTTCTGTACTGCGCCTTTGCTTGAGTCAAAATGTCTTCTGGCTGTGCTTCGGTTGGATCAAAGTAGCGAGTTTTCAGCATGCCAGGGTTCTTCTTCACATCCTCGAAAAAAGATTCAAAAGAAGGAATAGGCATGTTTTCCTTTTGTTGCAATTCACCGATAACAATTCCCTTCTGCTTCAGCTCCTCAATCAGGTTCAACATTCGAGTGTTCACCTTCCAAGGAATACTTCCAAGGTAGTCCAAGCCCTCCAAAACTCGTGGCATTCTCGCTTGACGGACAGATTCACGCTGTTTGCGGCTCACATGCTTCATCAAAGGTGCCTTCAAGTCACAATACGCACCAACATAAGCCTTGTTGTCCCAAGACGATGGGGGCATAAGCATTGGAGGATACGCAGGAGGGATGAAGGCAACGAGATTCTGGAAATACTGATAAGCGTTTGTGGACATTTTGAAAACGCCCAATCTGCGGGAAGTGTTGAAATTATAGCTGAGATCGCAATCAAACGCGTTTTCACCTTTCGAAGTTTTGCATGCATAAATCACGGATTTAAGAAGAACAGACCCCATTTTGACCTGAACACAAACGATGAACTCGATTAGTAATTTCGGCTTCCTAAAACCTGCACAACCGATGACATACCTTCAAATCAATCGGCCATTCTTCTTCATCGTGCAATGTTCGCTTGATTTTCACATAAGTTTTAAGCGAGTTTCCCGATGACAGCAACTTCTTTGCCCAGGCAAGTGAATCAATTTTCGTTTTCTTCAAGATGGAAATTTTGTATTCTGCCTCAATGGCGTTTCCGATGTCAAGCATCAGTTTCATCAACGGTGCGCCAGCATTTTCGCATCGAATCACAGAACTCATGACCATCTCGAGAGTCAAAACTGCGAGCTTATGGGGTTCGAACAGCATGAAGTACGGTCCGTAAATCTAAGAAAACATGACATTAGTAACACCTCAAGCCGACAAACGAATTTGAGGCAACATACCACTCGGTCTCCACCCATAACTTTTGTTTCGATCAATTGCTTCTCCAATTCTAGCATTTGCGTCACAGGATAGTACCACTCTGCAATTTTTTGTTGTGCTCTCTTGATGGAGGTACCTCGTCCGATGAGACGCAAACCCTCCCAGCTGTTTCGCATTTCCTTTTCCTGATCTTGCAAGACATTTTGTTCAAGCTTTATCTGTCTACTCATGGGATCTAGTGCCATCGTTCCTTCGACATTCGGCACTTTGAGGGGTTCATCGAACACGTTCTGATTTCTGGAAGCTCGCGGAACAAAAGATGCTTGAGCTTCAAGACTCGACTCAGACTCAAGAACATTCATACGAGTACTCAAGCCCCTTGTCAAATTATTTGAACTGGGAGATTGCAAGCGGGTTTGAAAATAGATTTTTCGTGTGGGATTGGCTGGCACGGCTTCAGCCGCCAATCGGGAAATATTAGCTCTACGTGAAAAGCCCAAAAACGTACTCATCTTTCGCCATCCATTAGAAACCAAACAAGAGGGGAAAATCAGAAAGGAAGCTGATATCTTCACTTTCTGAACTCGGTCATAAGATGTGTGGACCTTTCTGACGCATGCACGATTACCCATCATCCCAAGCGCCGCGTCGTGCCAAACAGCAGCAGGATGTTGGTGACGGCGTGACGGCCAACGTTGAATGGCCACTTCATTCGGTACATTTCATTGCACTTAATAGCCCTATTTAGTTTACTTCTTTGCAGAATATACGTACTATGTACTTCTCAATGCCGTTGTCGAAACCGCTGCTGCTTTGGGATTCCTAGTCAATCCCACACGGCACACGAACGAGAATGTTGTTGATCGGATGACAAACTGTACAACAACAGAAAACAAAACAATTTCTGTTTCACGACTTTGAACCTTCCCAAGAATTTTCTGAAATGGAAGAGGCTTTCAGACTTTTTAAAAGTACGCGGGAGTTCCTTACGCCGGTGCTCCAAGAATCGCAATTCTTAGAAAGAGGAATGGTTACCCCAGAAGAATTTGTTCGCGCTGGAGATCAATTAGTCAGATCTTCCCCTTCTTGGACGTGGGAATCTGGTGACGAAAAGTCTCGGCGACCATATCTCCCTCCAAACAAACAATTTTTGATGACCAGAAGTGTTCCATCACTACAACGAGTAGCGGCTATGCAATCGTCCACATCCTACAAAGAATCGGAGGAAGAAGGAGGATCTTCCTCAACCGAAGCATGGTGTTTATCGGACTTCGGAAAGCCAAAACCTGAAAATCCGGATGCTGATATCGACTTTGTCGACCTAGATGAGCTGAATGTATCTTCTCCGACCGGGAAGGAAGAAGCGAAAGCGCCTACCGCCCCAGCAGATGACTACTTGGACATGGAAGATGCATCATTAAGTTTAGATGCTGCCACAGTGGCAAAGACGGACTCTTCATCAGTTTCTACGGTCAAGGTGCGGCGCTACGATGTGTCGATTACGTACGACAACTACTATCGCACTCCAAGAGTGTTTCTTTATGGATACAATGAGGATGGATCGCCCCTGGAGCCTGAGAAAATTTTTGAGGTACTTCTTCACCCATGATCTTGTCATCCCCCTTCCCTTTTCGTTACTGACATGTGTTTACGGAATAGGATGTCATGCAAGATTATGCAAAGAGAACAGTAACCATTGATCCGCATCCCCATTTGAATCGATCAGAAGGTATTTCGCATATGTACTGTAGCTCCTTTGTCGGTTTTATAAATTTCTCACTGTCGTTTCTTGTAGCATCAATTCATCCTTGTCGCCATGGACCAGCAATGCTGAACATTCTGACAGCCCTGAAAGAATCAGGAAATACGCCTAACGTTGACCAATATTTGTTCATTTTTTTGAAGTTCATACAGAGCGTCATTCCAACCATCGAATATGATTACACGATTGATGTTCAGGCATCATAGGTAATCCTTCCCCTGGCTGCTCATGAACGAGTGCTGAGTATGATAGCTCTGAAATGTAACTTTGTTTTCAGTCTCTGGAACATGACGAAACATATTTACCAAACTCTAATAAGAAAAGCTCAAATACCTTCAGAAGAGAAGATGGCCCTACCGTTTGAGTTTACCATCGAGTGCTGGGTGAGCTTCCTTCCTCTACTTGATGCTCACCCAGCACGTCTTTCACGTGAAACGTCTTTCAGAAGTGAAACGTCTTCTGTTATACGGTGGACGCCCACGAGGAGACACACCGCTATAACCGAAGCTTGAAAGCTGGCGACACACGCACACAAAAAGGAGGAAAGAGCAGCATGTGTGGCACGGATTTCGCACTGTGCTGTGCTGTCTCAACCTCGTCGTGCCTTTTCCAGCGGTCCAGTTTTGTGCATGTCCATCACCCTTCTCCAGCTCGATCAAGAGAATTCTGCTCTTCTTCGCATCGGTCACTTCGAAAACCATCAATCTGAAAAAAATGGCATTGAGCAAACTCAGCAAGTACAACTGGGAGAAGGTTCTTTCTAAGTTGCCCACGGTCGAAGCGAAGCGCCCTGCTTTGCTCCTCCGATCTGCCGTCAACGAAATTGTGGCTGAATCCGCTAAGTATGGCAACAAGCCTGCTGAAGTCGACTTCGCTGCCTACAAGAACAAGTTGAAGTTTACCGGAGCCACCGTTGATAAGCTTGAGGCTCTCTACAAGTCTAGAAAGTCTCCTGGTTATTTCGCCCAAGTTCCTGAGTTCACTGTTGCCAAGCGCCAAGTGACTGCCAGCGTTCTTGAGCGCATCGTCGAGGCCCGTAAGCAAGATATTGCTGAATTGACTGCACAGCTCGAAGGTTTGTCGCAGTTGACGATCTCCGGCGAAACCTCCGTCGGTGAGTTGACTGATCGCTTCCCTGAAATCTCGCGCGACATTGAGTCGGACATCAAGACCCACGATTGGGCTGGTGCTAAGAATTAAGCGCAGCTGGGTAGATCTACGACGAAGAACCTTCACAATGAACCATACAGTAAACGCTGTTCCATTGGAACAGTATATAAATATACATAATAGGTGATGGATCTGATGATGTTTACTTAAATGAGGGTTTCCAGAAAAAAGAACGTGAACTTGAAGTACAAAAATGAAATTCCTCAAAACTTCATGGTGCTTTGACTTTTGTTAGCTGAAGTGTTTAATAGCGGCGTCCGCCACCGCCTCCTCCGCGCCCATAGCGAGGGTGGCCACCATACGAACCCGACCGCACGTAAGATTGCAAAGTAGGGGGGACATCTTGCTTGGCTGAGACGAGAACATCAATCAAATCCTTGGCAATTTTCGAGTGCTTTTCGGTGAAAAACGAGACCGAGTAACCCTTCGCTCCTGCACGACCAGTACGTCCGATTCTGTGGACATAGTCTTCAATGTTGTTTGGCCTGCAAGTAATTGGCACAAATGAAGAAGAAATAAAAAGAAGATGAGACAACACGTTTGTAAGAAGGAATGCGAAAAATACGTACATGTCAAAATTGACAACGGCACGGATATCCTTGACATCCAAACCACGCGCAGCGACGTCAGTAGCAATCAAAATGGGGGTTTGGCCAACGCGGAAGTCGGCCAATGCTTGATCACGCTCTTGCTGACTCTTGTCTCCGTGAATGGCTTTGCAACGGAAACCTTCGCGGCGAAGATTTCTCGTGAGCTCGTCGCAACCCGTTTTCGTTTCCACGAAAACAATGACCTTGCTGCCGTCATTGAAGTCTCTCAAGTAGTGCGTCAAACGACCATACTTGTCAAAATCACCGACAACTTCAACAACTTGCTTAATGTCTTCGTTCGCTCGAAGCTCAATGGAACCCACTGTAACTTGGTAGGGGTCGGTCAAAAAGTCACGTGCCAGCTGCTGGACTTCCTTGGGCCATGTGGCTGACCACATCAAAGTTTGGCGGTCAGGACGAATTTGTGACACAATCTTGCGGATTTGGGGTTCGAATCCCATGTCCAACCTAAAAAAGAAAAGTAGAATTGAAAGCAAATAAGCACGATGCCACAACGTGTCATGCCCGGAAAGCGGATGGTGTGCAACTTACATGCGATCTGCTTCGTCCAAGACCAGGTAAGTCACACGACGCAAATTCGTAGATCCGAATTCCAAGTGGTCGATCAAGCGGCCGGGAGTAGCAATGACAATTTCAACTCCGTCGCTACAATGTGAGAGAAACTAATAATCAGATGTTCATCAAAAGCAAGGAAAGCACTATCGTCGTACCGCAAGTCGCGAACTTGGGGTCCCTTAGGAACGCCTCCATACACAACAGTGTTCTTGATGCTGCTCGATGCTCCGAACTTATCACATTCAACTTTGATTTGCAAAGCCAATTCTCTTGTTGGGGCCAACACCAACACGATAGGACCATCACCACGTTGCAAATACGGCTGCAATAACAAGTACAAAATTCATGGTAAGGCGATGCTGCAACATTCATGCGCAATGGCCAAGGTCAGTTCGAAGATTTTGAGTCACTTTTATCTTTCTCATCTTTCAACAATGAATGAAGTTTCTCGTTCAGTGGAAAGAGATTGAAGACTAAGCGCTCATAAATCTTTCCACAAGATGTGTTAATGCTTTCCCTCTCCAAATCGATAAAAAGCCATCGAACTTTTCGACAAAAAGTAGGTAGTTGGTTGATCAGTAATAATCAAAACGTCAACCACCTCGGAAAGCATAACGCATTGCGGAAAGATTCTTCGGAACAACGAAGTCCACCACGACACTTCGACAAAATCTTCACATATATCGAACCTGTGCATTGATGTGAATCATGCCTGGCAACAAAAAGGCAAGAGTCTTTCCGGAACCAGTTGCAGAGATACCAATCATATCTCTGCCCATAAGAGCCATCGGCCATCCTTGACTTTGGATGGGAGAAGCTACACAGCGGAGAACTCGATTAATGTAACAAGCTATGGTGGACACACCTTCGTCAACTTACGGTCTTTGAATCCTTGCTTCAAAACTTCTCGCAAAACATACTCGGGCATTGATGCCTCCTCAAAAGAGTACACGGGCTTGGGGATTCCTTTGCCGAAAACAGTGATGTTCTTGGATTGACGCCACGCTTCGGCTTCGGCTTCAGATCTTCGCGTGACCTCGGGGTGCTCCATGTAGAAATTCTTCTCAAAAACGGGCAATGAAGACAAGTCCCAAGTAATTTCGCGAAGTCCGGCGCCAAGACCACCACCAGATCTTCCTCCGCCTCCTCCTCCTCCATATCCTCCTCCTCCTCCATATCCTCCTCCTCCTCCATATCTGCCAGAGTCAGGACGGAAAGAAGAGTGATCATTGTATCGATCGTCGGGACGAGAGAAAGAGCTTCCGTAATGACTCATGGTGCTGGAAAGATATCAAAATATATCTGTGTGACGATGAATTGTGTCCCGATGCTGTCCCAATCGCCAACCTTCTTTGGGGTCGTCCTCGTTTTCGAATCGAGATTGGTTGGAACGGAAGGAAGGGGAGCGTTGGCTTCAGAGATGGATGCAAGAGTGTGACTTCATGATGTGATAGATCAAGTGGCATTTTGTCTTCATGCAAGCGACCGTTACAAGTTTTCGCTCTTTCGATCCTTTGGGCCTTTGTTTCTTTCATTCATGTTTGGTCAGAATTGTGCTAACTTACGTTAGTGTCTAGAATAAAAAGCAATACCGCAGTTCATTCACGAGGCTTTCGACAGAAAGTTGAGTGCCTGAATGTCATCTATCGACCTGTAAAGTGACATTAGTTATTTTGATCAAAAGTAGTTGTCGATATTGATTGTCAAGCAAGCAGTATGGAAGAAAGTTTTGACGAGAGTCTTCTGTCTAAATTCCAAGAATCATCAGCTGCCAATGACTCCGATGATGAAGAACAGCAGGCTTCTAGTAGTAGTGACTCGGAGCAGTCGAATGCAGTGGATTTAAAATCGGCCGATATCAAGCTTCAGCAAATGCGTCGTGTAGCTCGAAAGAAGCGAGGCGACGGGCATAAACTGAAGGTAAGCAATAACGATACTGCAACTCTTTTTTATTGCACTTTAATTGATTATTGCCATTGGTACCAAGGGCTTGCAATCGTATGAAACTGTTGTGAAAGCTCAATCACTTCGTAGAATGCACGAAGGATTGTCGACAATTCTTGGGCTGCACACACCGGTGGAGTTATCGTCAATTTGTGGCTGTTTGAAGCTGAAGGTTCAACAAAAGGCGAGCAACTCCATAGAGCAAGTTCTTAGATACGCTAGTGCTCATGAAGAGATGGTTGAAGATCGAACAAAGCATATTTTGGGGTTCATGTGGGAAGGAGCGCTTTGGGAGTATTTGCATTCCATAGGCCATCCAGTTCATAATATGCGCATTGATCCACGAGAAACTATCTATGAAATATGGAAGAAGGGTGGTTTGCTTGCTTCTCATGGAGTCTTTACTCCGCACTTCATTGCAAGAGAAGTGAAAAAACGCAATGAATGGATCCAATCAGACGACATTCAAAAACGATTGGAGGCTTTGCAAGAGGCGCAAGACAAAGCCAAAGTGGCAGAGCGCAAAGTCATCTCTGAGCATGACTACACTAATATTTTGCAGTATTTTAATATGATGGCATCGCTTCGCCGATTGGAGACCAGTGTTCGGGAGTATTTGATATCTGAAGTCGAAATCGCCCGATCCAGAATTGATTCACTGCAAGACCAAGCACGAATCTTACGAAATCAGTTGGCAGAAAATGAAAAGCAGTTTATTGCAGTAACAGAGGCATTGAATTCCAAGCTGGCCAGCGCTGAATTTACTCGCGATCGGGCTGTCAAATCACGAATTCATATGGAAGCATCGATGAGTCGCTTGAACGGAATTCTCGATTCGTATATTGCTGCGGAAGCAAATCGAGAAGAACTTCATGGAGGTACAATGCAGGCACAGAAAGCACGCCAAATAGATAAGCTTCCGACCGTTATGCAAGAAACAGTTCGAAAATTGCAACAATATCGGGAGCAACGAGATGCTGCTGATGACTTACTTCGGGTGCGGGCTCGATGTCACGTGCACGAAATTGACCAGCTTAATGGCACGATGAATGACATGGAAAAGGAGTATCAAATTATGGTCGATCAACATACGCATGCCGTCGGGAACTACAATAGTCTCATCCAGAACTACGTTCTGAGCGAACGAAAGGTAAAGCGACTTGAGGAACAACATCATTATCATGTGCAAAGCAGTTGGACATCGGCTACGCACCTAGCGGGGCAGGTCCTGGAATACAAAACACGTATTAAGACGGTGAAACCCGTACTCATAGCGGGAATAACGCATTCAAATCCGCAAATTGTCAATTTGTGTTGGTCGCTGATCAATTCGTTGCAGTTGGCACCTTCGGTGGAAGAATACGCGCGTCTAGAAAACACGATGCTCATGAAGAAAGAGGAATTGGTATCGTGGAAGTATGAGCAATTGGAAAGAACCCGGGCAGCGATCTTGGCATCGAGCCCCAAGACCAAGAAGAAAGTGACCGGAAAGAAAGGTGTGGCCTCTGCAGCATCGCCAGCGAAGAGCAAAGCGAAAGGCAAATCTGATGACGCGTCATTAACGGGACGATCAGTCACATCGGCCAGTTCTGGTGGAACAGCAAAATCGAAGAAAGGGGCACCCCCATTGAAAAAACCTGGTTCAGCAACAGGCAGTGGACGAGGCAGCGGGCGAAACAGTGGTGCGCCTTCGCCATCCCCCTCTAAGCCATCAACTCCCTCCGTGAAATCGCCACCAGGCAAATCACCAAACAAGTCTCCAGCGAAAACGAAAAAGAAATGATCTTTCCTTTATCATGCGGAGGGAAGTTTCGATCTTGTTCCTCTTGCATTGTATAGCATCCTCGTGTGCTTGTTGACGAGGACTGCGTTTGTAAATGTACATATTGAGTGTCCTGGCGGTCGACATCTGAACGCCCGTTCTTTTTTTGATCGCATTCTGGAGAGTTAACTGAGGGAAAACCGACAAATTACACGATGGAACGAAGCCGATACGTATCAGTGAACGAATTTCCTTCCTTTGGTGATGGTCTACTTTCTAGTGCTATTCGCCGTGTTGCTGTTGTTACTTCCATCCTTCGCGGTTGACACGGTGCGCACATACACCTC
Organism: Poteriospumella lacustris; assembly: GCA_008000375.1. Classification (NCBI taxonomy): domain Eukaryota; class Chrysophyceae; order Chromulinales; family Dinobryaceae; genus Poteriospumella; species Poteriospumella lacustris. Next base: position 47,635 of record SMOI01000224.1, read on the forward strand.
TCGCGTGCGCAGCAGTTGATGAACAATCTACGACAAGAGCATCGAACAAATCAGCGTCCTTTCTCTAATGCGAGACGGAGCAAGGAGCGATCGATGGACACAACATACCTGCAAATTTCGCTTCCGGGAGCTCTGGTATTCGTACACAATCTGAAAGTACTTCACCAACACGGACACGGGTGTATTCCGTGGCAGCAATTCCAAGAACGCGTTGACATCAAAGCGGTCATAATACTTCTCGGCCAACGACACGACCAAATCAAACTTCGCATCGCGGTGCATCTGCTGAATGGCTTCTTCTTCCACATCCAAAATTACTTCAAACAATATCAAATAGATCTCACCCGGTGTGGACAAATTGATGGGCACGGCTGGCAACGCACCCGCAGTCGTCAATGGATTCGTCACCATGAAGAAAGCACGTTTACCTTGCCCAGCGGCGCCACTTTTATTGGCCACTTTCGATGCATTCGTAGACATATTGGAGGCGGAAGCGGAGGCTGACGCTGCGGCTTCGACAATGCCCATGTCACCCACCATGATGCCATAAATGCGCGAACAATAATGCTCGGCCAAGTCTTGATTGTTCAGTTGATGCAAATAGATCTTCAGCACTTCCCGGTGACGACCCAAACGGGACAAGACCAGGGCATTCTCTTGCAAATACGTCCGTGGAAGGAATTTCAGCACGCGTTGTGGATGATACTCGGGGGAAATAGACAAGAACGCCTGCAATTTACGACGGTAAATCTTGTACATCCGCAACGTCTCCGAATCGGTCGTCAAATCGGCCAAATCAATCGTATCGTGGTTGATATGCTCCAATTCTGCATCCATGGGCAAGCCTTCCACCAACAACTGCGCAAATTCATCGTGCATATTGGCCGGGGCTTCGCCACTGCTCACCAAGCATTCTAAGCGAAACAGAGAAAGAGATTTAGACTGATCATTGTTTGGCACATATTTTCTGTCGCATTTCTATACGACGTACCAAGGAACGCGACGGCCAAGGCGTGGCCATTGGCCAAATACGCATCCGCCAACACTTGACTGACAATCTTCTCGTTCTGCCATCCGAAGACACCTTTCTCTTTGCCCTTGCTGCCCGTACCACTGCTGGCTCCAAAGTTCAACTGACCGCGATTGTAGTTTTGCTTCGGAGACGTCGATCGTAAGAACGTCAACACTTCGGTAATCGTCACACCTTTCCCTCCAAAGGAGGTCTTACCCACAGGGCGACATACCAAGACGCATAGACCCAACTACACATAACGCACCCGAGTCAGTCACCAGATGAACCAGTGGGCACCCAAAACAAACGATATGTACACCTACCTCAGCATCGTATTCCAGAACCGATTTCAACGCCGCTAATGCTTGTTTGGGTAAGTTGACATCGTCTTCGTGGTACCACAACCATTGCAAATACTCAGCCGTCCAGCGATAGAATTGATCCCGCGTCCAGCCAGTACCGGTCACGCATTTATCTTCGGTCAACGCCGCTAAGACTCTCGCGTGCTGGTTTTGCGAACGATACAGCCATAACAAGGCTTCGATGTAAGAATCACCGTTGGATGCCAGCAGCACCGAACAACTTTCAATTTGACAACGATTGGTGCCCTTCAACAAGTCGATGACCACGTTCTTCTTCGGTGGCGCACAATTCATCAGCGCAAAGAGGTACATGGTGTCACAGAGAATTGCTCGGCCGATTTCCTCATCGGGATTGGCGATATAGTCCTACACAGCAAGCAGCATGCAGCATGCAGCACATCGTTAGCCATCGTTGCCGATGGTGCAAAGGACGAGCCACCTACCTCATCGTTTTCATCAATCGCGGACGCGGACGTGCCCATCAAACCCGAAGATATCGACATGGACGATCCCATCATAGACGCACCACTAAAAGACGCTGCACTGCCCTTGTATCCTGTTGAAAACGAAGGTTTCGCAGAGGACGAAGCCATGAACCCTACTTCTCGAACTTTATCCGCCTTCTCTGCTCGTCGTAAAATAGCGGGCCGATGATGGTCACAAAGAATTGCTACTGCTGCAGCTGCACGTTGTAAAACCGAACCAGAATACTTCTTGCCTTGATTGGGATTGATGCTCAAGGCATTCTGAAGATTGTGAGGAATGAAATCCGGGAAGTTCGCAGCCACCGTCAAGAAATCGGTCTTCGCAAGAATGAAGTTCTGCACGGCTTTCTCAAAGTCCCCTTTGGCCAACATCGCAAAGGCATTGGCCTCGTAAATACAGCGAACATCAATGCCGGCAATCAAGTTCTTGTTCTCACAGACTTGACATAAGCGCAGGGCCTCCTCGTGGCAATTGGAAGCAACCAACGCTTCGACTTGGGTAGCGAGAGGTACCATTTTCAAAGCCGTCAATTGATCACCATTGCAAACGAAGACATGCTGTCCCAGAGAATTGACTGGAGGAATACCTTCTTCGCGGTTGATGGCAAACGACAACGACTGAGAACTGGGCGTAGAAATCGAGATCTTCTGCAGTGCCACCAGATTCGACAAGCTGTGAATCTCAATCGAAGAATCGCTCAGACAGGAGACGATGAAAGGATTCAAAATCTCCACTGCATTTGGCATGGCGCTCCATTCCAAACGCTCTTCGTTGGCAGAACCAAATGCAAACGACTGTCCTTGTGCCACCGCATCCGCATCCAAAAAGACACCTTGTGCTCCCAACGACAACAAAATCGTTTCACGTCGGAATGCGTTTGTTGGGCACTGATCGGGAATAAAAGCAAAAACAAAGAAAAACAGATCAATAAAAATGATGCATGGAAAAGGAATTTAAACCGGCCATCAAGGATATTTACCTCTGTAATCACCATCTTGTGTTCTCGTTCCACGTCAAGAATCCGACTGGTCAAGCCCGACGTCAAATCTAGGCATTCGTAGAACTTCTTATAGGCAATAATCACCGAATTCTTGACATAAGCAATGGATTTAGGCACATCAATCAAATTGAACTCGCGTCGCAACGTGAAGCCAGGGTGTTGCCATCCATAATGCGACAGTTTCTTCTTGTTCACCACGACAACACCATTCTGTCGCTCACCAACTGCGAATAAATGATACGTTTTCGCATCCGCAATTGAGCCTAAAAGTTGGCTGAATTGTGAATCGAACGCATAGATGCTACCGTCCATGATACCAATGATCAATCGCCAGCTCTATTGGTGACATATACAATTCGGGGTCAGAAAATGAAAGAAAATGACGGAAAAAGAGATATACCTCTACTATCACCAAGGACTGGACAGCTTTCTTGTCCTTCGTGGCCTTTCGAATGGTGTCGCCACTGCGGCAAGAGTAAATTTTTCCTGAACAACCAAGGAGAACAAATCAGCGTGATCGATGAATCCCCGAGAAGGATAAAAAGGATGAGGCGTACCACTCGCAGTATTTTCAATTCGACTTTCGTAAAGAATCAAGTTTCCTTCACTAGTACCAGCAAAAAGTCGTCTACCTTGTCCTGTGACGGATATAGATTCCACTTTCGAGGTGCGGAATCCATCAACAGGATGTCGCTCGAACACATTTCGTTGCATCGTTGGGACGACAAAATTCGAAGAGAAGGTTGAATCCTTTCAAAAAAAACTTGCGTCGCCAATCAATAATATGATCGATTGTTTTGCGAGGTTACTCGAGGATTATGGATTAGATCCGATCGCCGATCTGTAGTCAGGGCTTGTTGGGCGAGGCGGATGCTGGAGTCATCGTCGTCATGTCACTACTAGCCGGTACTCTCTTTTTAGGACATATAGTCTACTCGTGTATATATATACTTCGAGTGTGATCGACATTTTGTGTACGTCTTTTGTTTGTGGGCGATGTCGACTGGCTTTGTTCAAAAGTATCGATGCATACATTTCCATCGTTTAACTACTCAAGATATACCAATCACCCGACAAACAAACTCGAGATCACGAGATAAGAGAGGTGGATTGGGTCATTATCTTTGTTTGGGAACAAGAACTCGTTGTGACTTAGATACTGTTCCTTTATCCTAAGTATGGAGCCATCGGAAACGAAAAAGAAGTCAATCCAAGACTTGTCAAAAGAGGAACTCCTTGTGGTGTTTGAGAAATTGAGACAACAAACGGTTCAATTATCACAGGCAAAAAAAGATGCAGAGCAGCAACTAGACGCCTCCCAGATCGAGAAAGAGGAAATCAGAAAGAAGGCTCACCAAGTTGTCCTGCGTTGTAAGGAATTGGAGAAGAGAAATCAGGAATTAGAGGCTGCAGCTGTGAGCTCTTCTGCTTCCGAAACCGCTTCTACTGGAATTGATGGTGCACCCATCGACGAGAGATTAGCCGCGCTACAGAAAGAGAGTGCCAAATACAAGGAAGCCTTCGATCAGCTCGCACAGAAATTTAGATCGTTCAAGGCTGTTTTCGAAGAGCAAAAGCTCAGCCTGCAGAAGGCTAATGAAGAATTATCACACTTAAAGAATTCGGAACCAGTAACTCGACACCCCTTGGAAGATTCCACTTTGGGGAGCGATCGCAGTAGCATCAGTCAATTGGAGACCAAAATCAGCGAATTACAAGCAAAGCTGCTGTCACAAAATGAGGTAATATCTTCACTCGAATGATGATCTTTTCTTATTTGATCTTTCTATAAACTTCTTGGTTTGCAGACAAATATTGAATCAGCTGGACTGATTCAGTCCCTCCAACATCAGCTCAACGAGGAACAACGAGAGAAAGCCTCCGCTACAGCAGCCCTGGAGCGCGTGACTTCAGGGTACCACGAGGCGCAAACCAACACCACTCGGCTTGAGGGTGAGGTAGCGTCGCTACGCCGCCAGCTGAGCGAGCAGGTTGCGAGCGACGCTGCACGAGCGGAGACAGTTCTTTCATTAGAGCAGGAGAAGGCTGCGTTGCATGAGCAGGTGGCATCGCTGCAGCGGGCGCAAGAGTCGAGCGCGGCGGACCTGGAGCGCGTGACGTCGGTGTACAACGAGGCGCAAGAGGC